>JAOTRH010474061.1:0-26399 GCA_034768845.1 Heliamphora exappendiculata | reverse complement strand
AAAAAGTAAGTTTTAACGCGCAAGATCCATCAACAAAAATTTTAACGCGCAAGGTTCAATTGTGCATTTTTTTCCAAAAATACCCTTCAAATAGATAAATTTATCTGCTATGTATAACAAACAAATAAATTTATATGTGCCTTCCAAAACATGTGTAAGGCACACAGATAAATTTATCTGTGTGCCTTATACATACAGATAAATTTATCTGTACCTTTCAAAACATGTGTAAGGCACACAAATAAATTTATCTGTGTGCCTGTGCCTTACACACACAGATAAATTTATCTGTACCTTTCAAAACATGCGTAAGACACACAGATAAATTTATCTGTACCTTTCAAAACATGTGTAAGACACACAGATAAATTTATATGTGTGCTTTGCACACATGTGTAAGGCACGCAGATAGATTTATCTGTGCCTTTCAAAATATGTATAATGCACACAGATAAATTTATCTGTTGACTTACTTTACATATATGAATATTTTTATTTTTTATTTTTTATTTTTTCAATTCACACACCATTAAAGTAAACTTGAAAATTGAATCTCGGGAAAGAAACGAGAACAAACAAGTTTAAAACCAGAATTCATCTTATACGTAATAAATTTCGAAATCAATAAACAAAGATTCAGTCTCATATACATGCACCATCACGTCTTCATATACGATCTCAGTGTTCTGTACGAACATTTACAGTAGAATTCTCTGATCAAGTTTAAGCAACCAAAGAGATGGCTAGTAAGTCGGCAAAGATAGTTCTGAGTGCGAATCTGTTCGCAGAGTTTAGTGCAGATCCCAAGAATAATTGAATTATGAATTATGGGTGCAGAGCAATCGATGAACATGATGGGGAGGACGATGATGACGATGAAAAAAACAATGAAGAAGCGAGTATATTTTTGTCTCAAAAGGACCTTATGTATTGAAACTTTTATGCGGATGGACTTTGCTCGTTAAAAAATCTTATGCTGGATAAAAAACAGTAAGCGACGTGTAAATTGGACTATTCACTAATTTTTCATAAAAAGAATCTCTACAGCAATCTCAAAAATAATAATAATACTAATAAACAAACCCTTGAGTGTAAAATAAGTAAGATTCAAAAGTAACTTTATTATACGCATATACAAACATACAAATCTCTATAATACGTTAATATTTTAATAAAGTATACAACCCAATAAAATAGTATGATTTAATACCAACTTGTATGTTAATTTAAAAAGAGATTTAATACAAAATATAATAAATTAAATAGTGATAAAAATAATTTAAGAATTTGAAATTGAGTTTTAAAAACTTAAATTCATCAAATTAAATTAAAATTAGTATAAAAAATTAAAAATATACATCAAGTTATGAAATTGTACAAAAATCAAAATTTAGCCCAACCGCCACAACTAAATAATGATATAATTAAACTAAGATGTAAAAAAATTAAGTATAACACCTAAAATTATTATATTAATTCAAATTTTTAATATTCATAGTTAAAAATATACATTAAGTTAATTTTTAAAATTTAATTCTTGAACAATGTAGTACATATATATAATTAAATATACAATATATCAATATAATACAATCAAAACTTAAACTTGGAGCCAAAATACATCTCATGGCCGGCCACTTGAGTGTCCCACACTCAAACCCATTTTTTTAAAATTTATTTTGTGTCATAACTTTAAGACATACATGCATTTTAAGTGGGTGTAGGCTCCATATGTCTTATACACACCCATTATAAACTTATTTTTAGCTACAAAAATGTTTTTAAAAGAATAAACCCCGCCCCATGCTTAGCACACCCTTTCCCAAACTCCCTTTTTGTGTTTTGCATATTCTCTAAGTGTTGGTAGAGTGAGGTAGAGAGAGAAAGAGAAGAAAAGGTTTGAAGTTCTTAAAATTTTTTGTGTTCTTGGGCATATCTCCATAGATCTTCATCATCTATCATCTTCAAACCCTAAACCAAGGTAGAAACAACATTTTTATACACTTATTTTTTTATTTACAAGTCTTCTCTCATCTCCTAATTTTACCAAAACCCAATATCCATAATCAAACTCATGTCTTTTTACTTTTCAATCTGTCCAGAAAAGATTTTTGTAAAAAAATCCGATTTTTGTCAAATTTTTTGGAGTGATCTAGACTCATCAAAAGTTTCTGAAATTGTTACTGTAGTTTCATGTATATATTATTTGCATGCACGAATTTTCTTGAGGTCCAAATCTTTACCCTTATTTTTCTAAAAATAAAGAAGTAAATCGGGTTTAAATGACTATCTCGACAGACCACTTTGAATCCATGTCATTTACTGTAAAAATAAGCTTTTGGTGTGATTTTTATGTGATTGGATAGATAAACGTCTTATCTTTCTAACCCCAACTGAAATCAATTCGTTTGCATATGTGTAGAGAAAATGGTAATTCTCCCAAAGTGTGTCGAATCTGGACACTGTTTGGTAGGATATTCATAATAAATTCAAGAAAAATAAAAAAAAATGCAAGGTCAAGCTTCAGAACTTCTAAACTCATAGATTTAGTTCTGTAAAAAATTTAAAAATGAAATTTTAAGTCTAAATTTTTAATTCTAATTTTGAAGTCACAGAGTATTCACGCCACTATTCTGAATATTTTTCTCTACACTGTCACAGAAACTTGTTTGGTTAAAACCAAGGCCTTAGAGGAAAATTTTGAAAAAGCGTAAAACATAAAAAAGTGTTCATAATATCTCAAATAGAGTGCCTACAAAATCTCAGGTTTTAATTTCGAGTCTAAGTATTTAAAAAATCCTAAAATCAGTAGCTGAAATCTGAAAATCCTAAATATGATTAAAGATGATTTTGCTTTAATGCAATTGTTTGGGGTTTTCCTATGTTGTGTTATGCATGGTTAAATAATTAGAATGTATAATATTATCTCAATATACTTACATGATTTTCGTGGTTAAATTACTTACATACAATTTGATTAAATCATTGATCCATGCACACTATGTTTTAGCCTGAGTATTTTGAGATGATTTTAGCTTAATTGGTGTACTTTTGTCTTACATACTATTTAATCTTATCTATGCATGAATTTTCATATAATTTGAAAAATCATAACTTTATGCATATTATGCCGCATCATTAGTGGGATGGGTTTTACGGGGTTCACCATTTTATTTTAAAAAAAGAATAAAAATTGAACCTTAGGGTTGGTACTGTGGTTGATGGATTTGAAATTCTTAAAATTTTGAATATTTAAAAATATTGTGATATTGGTTATATGCTCTAATTTGTTTTGGGATAGTTTTGCTCCAAGTGTTAAATGCACCATATTATTTAAGATATATTTTTAGTGAAGGCGGTTCGGGTGGTGTAATAATTGGAGTTAGATTTCACGATCCCGTGCTGGATCTTGACCTAAGATCCGAGGGCCAGACCGTCGCTGACACCTTGCCGTCAGTGATGACCTGGCTGGACACTTAGTCCGCTACGTAGTCATCCCACGGCTTAAGGAACGCTATTTGTCGGTCGGTAGACTTGGTCAGCGTGATTGGAATCATGGAATTTTAGGATGGCCTCCCCAGGGCGAGATAACCTAGAATAACTTAAGTTTTAACTGGATTAGAAAATTAAATTGGTTGCATCATTTCTCATCATAATCACTGTCTTGATTAACCTGCTATTTTATCTGTCATATTTTGACCTATTACATGAGAAATATTTGTATGTTGGTGTGAGTTTCTCTAGCATTCTATGCCAGGTTTCGAAGAGCTAAAAGAGCTTATCGACGAGCACGTAGACGCGGCCATAGAGTCTTGATTAAGAATTTCACGCTTTCATCCTAGCCTTTCTCAGCCACGTAGTACCTATTTTGTAGTTATTCACCAATTTCTTGTATTGTTCGATGTACTTCGACAAAAAAATTTATTTGAGTTTGTACTATATAACTCTACGTATTTTGCCTTTTGGCATGTATGGGTATATTATCGTTATTCAATTTTCGCAGCCCTATTAGTTAATTTTGGCTCTAGATTCTCCCAAGATTTGGGGCGTCACATAAGCCACTCTCTTTTCTTCTCTTTTTTTCTCCATTTTATTCAAATGAAATGGAGAAAAAACATAATCTTTTCTTTGTTCTTTTCTTTTATAACTTACTCTTTTCGTTTCACTTTCTAAGTTGCCAAACGGACTGTAAAAGTTTCGACAGAAAAAAAACTCAGCAAAGACCTGGATGATAGAGTTGCCGTCGGTGGTGATGGTATGTCGACGAGGATTCAACGTGGATCTAAGCTTCAGCAATCGAAGGCGAAAGTGGCGAGGACTACGACTGATTGCGGTTGATGAAGGCGAGACAGGTGGTTGCTGTTCAACTGGTTCCGTGGTGGTTTCACGATTAGTTCTGGGTGGTGGTGTTGCCAATCGACGACAACGGCGTTGATAAATGGATATAAAATTTGCTCAGCGCCCTTGTTGGGTGTCAGTTGAGATTGGAATTTTTCCTCTCTAGTTTTTTTGGGCTAGGGTTTCAGCGAACAACGTAGTTCGAGGCTTAACATGTTTGCGATACGATTGACAACTAATTATTTTTGCTTTTTCTTTTCTCTTTTTTTATCCAAATGAAATAGATATAAAACATAATTTTTTCTTTTTTTTTTCTTATATCTTATGTAATATTTTCTTTTATTTTCTCTCATGTGTTGCCAAATGGATTTATTATATGCTTTCTCCCTTTTTTATTGAATCTAACCATACAAGATAGGAAACAAACCACACTCTTTTATTCAAACGAAATGGAGAAAAAACATAATATTTTCTATGTTGTTTTCTTTTATAACTTACTATTTTCTTTTCACTTTCTAAGTTTCCAAACGGACTGTAAAAGTTTTGACAGAAAAAAACCTCAGCAAAGACTTGGATGACAGAGTTGTCGTCGGTGGTGATGGTCTGTCGACGAGGATTCAGCGCAGATCTAAGATTCGGCAATGGCAATGGTGGCGAATTTTTCGGCAGCAATCAAAGGCAGAAGTGACGAGGACTGCGACTGATTGCGGTAATTGAAGGAAAGATAGGTGGTTGCTGTTCGACTAGTTCCGTGGTGGTTGCGCATTTAGTTCTGGGTGGTGGTGTTGTCAATCGGCGACAGCGGCATTGATAAATGGATATAAAATTTGATCAATGCTCTCGCTAGATGTCAGTTGAGATTGTAATTTTTCCTCTCTAGTTTTTTTGGGCTAGGGTTTCGGCGAATAACGTTGTTTGAGGCTTAACATTTTTGCGATACGATTGACAACCAATTATTTTTTCTTTTTCTTTTCTTTTTTTTTATCCAAATGAAATAGAGATAAAACATAATTTTTTTCCTTATATCTTAAGTAATATTTTCTTTCGTTTCTCTCATGTGTTATCAAATGGATTTATCAGATGTTTTCTCCATTTTTTATTGAATCTAACTAAACAAGATAGGAGAGAAACCACTTTCATTTCTTCCCTTTTTTTCTTTTTTTTATTCAAACGAAATGGAGAAAAAACATAATCTTTTCTTTGTTCTTTTCTTTTATAACTTACTCTTTTCTTTTCACTTCTAAGTTTCCAAACGGACTGTAAAAGTTTCGACAGAAAAAAAACACAGCAAAGACCTGGATGACAGAGTTGCTGTCGGTGGTGATGGTCTGTCAACGAGGATTCAGCGCGGATCTAAGCTTCAACAATGGCGATGGTGGTGGTTTTTTCGGTGGCAATCGAGGGCGTAAGTAGCGAGAACTACGACTGATTGCGGTTGATAAAGGCAAGACGGGTGGTTGCAGTTCGATTGGTTCTGTGGTGTTTGCGCGATTAGTTCTTGTTGGTGGTGTTGCCAATCGGCGACAGCGGTGTCGATAAATAGATATAAAATTTGATTAGCGCCCTCGCTGGGTGTCAGTTGATATTGGAATTTTTCCTCTGTAGTTTTTTTGAAAAGAGAAGAAAATATAGTGGTTTCTCTCTTATCTTGTATGCTTAGATTCAATAAAAAATCGAGAAAGCAACACATGTGAGAAAATAAAGGAAAATATAACTTAAAATATAAGAAAAAAACATTATGTTTTATCTCTATTTTATTTGGATAAAAAAAAGAGAAAAGAAAAAGAAAAAATAATTGGTTGTCAATCATATCGCAAACATGTTAAGCCTCGAACAAAATGGCGAAAAAACATAATCCTTTCTTTGTTCTTTTCTTTTATAACTTACTCTTTTCTTTTCACTTTCTAAGTTGCCAAACGGACTGTAACAGTTTTGACAGGAAAAAAACTCAGCAAAGACCTGGATGACAGAATTGGCATCAGTGGTGATGGTTTGTCGACGAGGATTCAACGCGGATCTAAGCTTCGGCAATGGCGATGGTGGTGGATTTTTCGGCGGATATCGAAGGCGGAAGTGGCAAGGACTGCGACTAATTGCGGTTGTTGAAGGCAAGACGGGTGGTTGCTGTTCGACTGGTTCCGTGGTGGTTACGCGATTAGTTCTGGGTGGTGGTGTTGCCAATCGGCTACAACGGCGTTGATAAGTGGATATAAAATTTGATTAGCACTCTCGCTGGGTGTCAGTTGAGATTGGAATTTTTCCTCTCTAGTTTTTTTGGGCTACGGTTTCGGCGAACAACGTTGTTCGAGACTTAACATGTTTGCGTTACGATTGACAACGAATTATTTTTTTTTTCTTTTCTCTTTTTTTTATCCAAATGAAATAGAGATAAAACATAATTTTTTTTTCTAATATCAGAAGTAATATTTTCTTTTATTTAATCTCAAGTGTTGCCAAACAGATTTATCAATTGCTTTCTCCATTTTTATTGAATCTAATCAAACAAGATAGGAGAGAAACCACTCTCTTTTTTTTTCTTTTCTTCTTCTTTTTATTCAAACAAAATGGAGAAAAAACATAATATTTTCTTTCTTCTTTTCTTTTATAACTTACTCTTTTTTTTTTCACTTTCTAAGTTGCCAAATGGACTGAAAAAGTTTTGACAGAAAAAAAACCGAGCAAAGACCTTGATAACAGAGTTGCCGTCGGAGGTGATGGTCTGTCGACGAGGATTCAGCGCGGATCTAAGATTCGGCAATGGCGATGGTGGTTGATTTTTCGGCGGCATTCGAAAGCGGAAGTGACGAGGATTGCGACTGATTGCGGTTGATCATGGCAAGACGGGTGGTTGCTGTTCGACGGGTTCCGTGGTGGTTGCACGATTAGTTCTGGGTGGTGGTGTTGCCAATCGACGACAACGGCGCTGATAAATGGATATAAAATTTGATCAGCGCCCTCGCTGGGTGTTAAGTTGAGTTTGAAAATTTTTCTCTCTAGTTCTTTTCGGCTACGGTTTCGGCGAACAAACGTTGTTCGACGCTTAATATATTTGCGGTACGATTGACAACCAATTATTTTTTCTTTTTTTGTTCTCTTTTTTCTTATCCAAATGAAATAGAGACAAAACATGATTTTTTCCTTTTTTTCTTATATCTTAAGTAATATTTTCTTTTTTTTTCTCTCATGTGTTGCCAAACGGATTTACCAAATGCTTTCTCTCTTTTTTATTGAATTTAACCAAAAAAGATATGAGAGAAATCACTCACTTTTCTTCTCTTTTTTTCTTCTTTTTATTCAAATGAAATGGAGAAAAAACAGAATCTTTTCATTGTTATTTTCTTTTATAACTTACTTTTTTCTTTTCACTTTCTAAGTTGCCAAACGGACTGTAAAAGTTTCGACAGAAAAAAAAACTTAGTAAAGACCTGGATGATAGAGTTGCCGTCGGTGGTGATGGTCTGTCGATGAGGATTCAGCATGGATCTAAGCTTCGGCAATGACGATGGTGTGGATTTTTTGGTGGCAATTGTAGGCAGAGGTGGCAAGGACTGTGACTGATTGCAGTTGATGAAGGCAAGACAAGTGGTTGCTATTCGACTGGTTCCGTGGTGGTTGCGCGTTTAGTTCTGGGTGGTGGTGTTGTCAATTGGTGACAACGGCATTGATAAATAGATTTAAAATTTGATCAGTGCTCTCGCTAGATGTCAATTGAGATTGGAATTTTTCCTCTCTAGTTTTTTTGGGCTAGGGTTTCGGCGAATAACGTTGTTCGAGACTTAACATTTTTGCGATACGATTGACAACCAATTATTTTTTCTTTTCCTTTTCTCTCTTTTTTTTATCCAAATGAAATTGAGATAAAATAAAAAAATTTTCTTATATCTTAAGTAATATTTTCTTTCGTTTATCTCATGTGTTGCCAAACGAATTTATCAGATGTTTTCTCCATTTTTTATTGAATCTAACCAAACAGGATAGGAGAGAAACCACTCTCATTTCTTCCCTTTTTTTCTTCTTTCTATTTAAACGAAATGGAGAAAAAACATAATCTTTTCTTTGTTCTTTTCTTTTATGACTTACTCTTTTCTTTTCACTTTCTAAGTTGCCAAACGGACTATAAAAGTTTCGACAGAAAAAAAACACCGCAAAGACCTGGATGACAGAGTTGCCGTCGGTGGTGATGGTCTGTCAACGAGGATTCAGCGCGGATCTAAGCTTCGACAATGGAGATGGTGGTGGTTTTTTCGGTGGCAATCGAAGGCAAAAGTGGTGTGGACTGCGACTGATTGCGGTTGATGGAGGCAAGACGTGTGGTTGCTATTCGACTGGTTTCGTGATGGTTGCACGATTAGTTCTGGGTGGTGATGTTGCCAATTGGCGATAGCGGCGTTGATAAATGGATATAAAATTTGATCAGCGTCCTCGTTGGGTGTTAATTGAGATTGTAATTTTTCCTCTCTAGTTTTTTTGGGCTAGGGTTTCGGCGAACAACATTGTTCGAGGCGTAACATATTTGTGATATGATTGACAACCAATTATTTTTTTTTCTTTTCTCTTTTTTTTATCCAACTGAAATAGAGAGAAAACATAATTTTTTCTTTTTTTTCCTTTTATATTAAGTAATATTTTCTTTTATTTTTTCTCATGTGTTGCCAAACGGATTTATCAGATGCTTTCTCCATTTTTTATTGAATCTAACCAAACAAGATATGAGAGAATACACTCTATTTTCTTCTCTTTTTTTCTTCTTTTTATTCAAACAAAATGGAGAAAAAACTTAATCTTTTCTTTGTTCTTTTCTTTTATAACTTACTCTTTTCGTTTCAATTTTTAAGTTGCCAAACGGACTGTAAAAGTTTCTATAGAAAAAAAACTCAGCAAAGACCTAGATGACTGAGTTGCCGTCGTTGGTGATGGTCTGTCGACAAGGATTTAGCATGGATCTAAGCTTTAGCAATGGCGATTGTGGTGGATTTTTCAGCGGCAATCGAAGGTGGAAATGGCGAGGAGTGCGACTGATTGCGGTTGAAGAAGGCAAGACGGGTGGTTGCTGTTCGACTGGTTCCGTGGTGGTTGCGCGATTAGTTCTGGGTGGTGGTGTTGCCAATCGGCGACAGCGGCGTTGATAAATGGATATAAAATTTGATCAGCGCTCTCACTGGGTGTTAGTTGAGATTGGAATTTTTCCTCTCTAGTTTTTTAGACTAGGGTTTTAGCGAACAACGTTATTCGATGCTTAACATGTTTGCGATATAATTGACAACTAATTAAAAATTTTATTTATTTATTTATTTTTATATTTTTTGTTAAAAAATTAAATTGAGTTTAAAGTAAGTTATTTAGTAACTTATGTATTTGACCTAGCTTTTTGTAGGCTTTTTAGCTTTGAAGCTTTTTTTTGTAAAAAAATAAATGTAAAAATACGTAAAAAAAAAAAAGCTAATTAAATATAACAGAAGACCAAATAAATTGTGAGACTTTTAAGCAAAAAGCCTTAGAAAAAAGGTAGGCCAAATATAGGTTTAGCTTTTAAACTAAACTTTTTTAAGTTAGTTATTTAGGTAAAAAATTAGCTTTTTTGTTTTTTTGTTTAGATTTGACAAATTACCCTTTTATATGTTTGGTATTAACAATTATATGTAATTTGTAGTGGTAGTAAATAAATTATGAATAAGGGGTACTATTGTATTTTAAAAGTGGTGGGAGTTTGAATAGAATATTCTAAAAATTTATGTTTTGATTTAACTTTTTAACTTTTTAATTTTTTTATTTTTTACCAAACTGACAAACTTGACATTTTGACATTTTGAGCCAAAAGGCTAAAAAAGGCTAAGTTGCCAATAAGGCCTTAGAGTGTTGGGAGAAGGAGGATGAAAGGAAAGACAAATAGGACTAATAAGAGAGAATATGATTGCTAATTAGTTAAAAAAAAATTTTTTTTTTATGTTTTTAGTTAAAAAGTTAAATTGAGTTGAAAATATGTTGTTATAGCTTTTAAGTTAATTTTTTTAAAATTGGTTATTTTGATAAAAAAATTATCTTTTAATTTTTTTATTCAAAGGGGATAAATTTTTTTTCTCTATATATTTGATATTAATAATTATATGTAATTGATTATAGTAGTAAATAAATTATGAACGAAAGATGTTATTGTATTTTAAAAGTGGTGAGAGTTTAAATAGAATATTATAAGAATTTGTGTTTTAATTTAATTTTTTAATTTTTTTCTTTTTACCAAACAGACAACTTTAACTTTTTAGTATTTTTAGCCAAAAAACCAATGTTGCCAATCAGGGCCTTAGTAAGGATAGTTTGCTCATTTGTCAATTTGATTTTAAGTTAGAACTTTTTATTTAAAGTTAAATAAGTTTTGTTGGTAAACCATAAAATTAATTTTAAGTTAGCAAATAAGAAATCAAAAAAATTGACTGATGGCCCAATTGACAATTAGCTTAAAAGATAATTTGTTTGTTTATTTATTTATTTATTTTAGTCAAAAAAACTACATTAATTTCAAAGTAAATTATTTAGTAACTTATATTTTAAATTAGTTTTTTGAAATTAGTTGTTGGTCAAGCTTGTGAAAGAACTGAAGAGGACTTAAGTTGTTACGTAAGTAAAGGCTAATTGAGTCAATTAAAATAGAGCTAGCAGTATTTGATTTCATGCCTTTTTTTTTTCTTTTAAAAAAATGCAAAACAGTATTTATTATTTATTTTCAAATAACATGCTTGTTTGATGATCATTATAGAAGGAGGGGTTGGACTGTGAATCTAGTGTACCTTTTAAAATTATGTTTGTTCACAAAATAGGAGGTTGAATTATGAGTCTCAATAGAATACTAATCTTATGAATTGCGTGGACTGCTAATACTGATCTCAAGTCATTATTGTTAATCTAATCTGTTTGGATTGGTGATTTTTTTACAATATTATCCATGCATTTTTTAAACAATATTTTTTGGTAGTTTTTTCAACTCTTGAAGCTAAGAAATCCTAAAATAGAGATGCAAGAATAATATTAAAATTAATACCAAAAGACGCTGGCTCAGTCAAAGTTTGACATCGGTTTGGTTGATGTATATAGAGACGTTGAGCCGCTAGTCGGCAACAGAAGGGGAGGGGGCGACGCGGTGGTTGGCGATAGAGATGGACAGGAGATGACGCCGGCTCTATCAAAGTTTGTCATCACCCCTTTGTTGTTCCCTTTGGAGGACGGAGAAGAAAATGCTCGAAAAAAGTGTGAAGGATTTGGCTCCTCTGCTTTGTACCTTGGAATGATGACACGTGTAATCTAATATAACCAATGGTTTAGATTTAATTTTACAAAAACGACGTTGTTTTATCAATTAAATCTATACCATTGATTGTTAGACTGTGAAATCTAGACCTCTGGCTAAATATCTTTTGCTTTGCACTCAGTGAAGAAAAACTGCAATTCCATTAAAGAGGTCTTTTGGATTGTCATCCTATTAAATGGTTTTTATTAACATTTTAAATGGTAAATTATATGTTTAAAAATTAATAAAAATAAATTTAAAAGATTTAAATGATTAATAAAAAATGTTTGATTGAATTTAAAAGATTTTTAAAAAATTAATAAAAATGAAACAAGTCCAATAAATTAAAAAGATTGTTTTATTGTTTATTTAATATTAGGTTAATATTAAGAATTAACAAATATAATTATATCTCAGATTATTAATTTCATCAAAATCAAATATAAATTTATCTAGTTTACTACCCAATCTTACCTAAATCAAATATAAAAAAATTACTACTATCTTATTACTAATATCACATTATTATCAATACATACACTAATTCTACCTTACTATAAATTTCACTCAATTTACAATAATTATTAAAAGGGGCATAGTGAGCATCTGCTGAAATAGTTAATCCTCAACTGACTTTTTAAAAGGCCATAAAATTGGATGGGCAAGAGAGAAGAATAAGAATTTCACTAATGCTTGCAACAAAATGTGAATTGGGTTCATTTTTGTAAAGAAGTCACTCGCTTGGTTAAGTTTGCCTTATGTGTGTTTTAGTGATTTGGCAGTCATTCAGCAAATGAAACTCATGCATACATCAAGCATTACTTGAGAGAAGTTCTTTAAATTCTTTTGAGCTAGAGCTTAGAGTCGTAAAAATAGTCCGAAATTTGTCATTGTGCGAGTCCAATTCAGCTCGCAAGAAACTTGAGTTCGATTCTAGTCCGCACACTCCTTCTTCAAGCTTGGGCTTACTTCTAAACCCGTAAGCTAGCCCGGCCCGAGCTCGAGCTTGAGGCCTGCCCGTTTTGTAAAATTTAAAATATAATATTTATGTAATTGGATACTTTTGAATTTTGAATAATAAAATTTATGTTGTATTTAATTACTTAAAGTGTGCGGTTATTATATTTATGTATTATAAATATTAATTTATAACATAATTTATAAATTAATATTAATATATAATAAGCAATCTAATTTATAAACCTATAATAAACTAATAGACTTATAATAAAATATAAACTTATGAACTTATAAATTAACAAAGTATAAACTTATATAATAAACTGATAACTAATAATAAAATAACAAACTAATAAATTATTGATAAATTAATAAACTAATAATAGACTATAAACTTATATAATAATTTAATATTAGACTATAAACTTATAATTTATAAATTAAGTAATTAACAAACTAAATAACTAATAAACTTATAAAATTATAAATTTATAATAAATTATAAATTCATAATAAATTAATAAACTAACAAATAAACTTACAATAAACTATAAAATATAAATTTAACAATTAATAGCGTTGTACAACAACTCAAAAAATAAAATAAAAAATAAAAAAATAACAAAAAGTAAAATGTTCGTCCAAGGCCTGAGTACTAAGTCCGAGTCCTATACCTCTTGGGTCTGGGCCGATCCCTCTCCAAAAAGCCCGGCTCAGCCTGAACTTTTGACGAAAATCCACCGGACCAAGATCGGGCTTGACTTGCCCGAGCAAAAACTACACTCGTGCCGTTGTTGAGTAAGTGTATTTTGGAAAACTGACGAAGAACAACCCTAGAAATGAAGGGTCTATTTTGGATTTTTAGTAAGTTACTTTTAAAATATTTAGCTTTTTCAGAAAAAGATAAATAAAAAATGTTGGGGTGTTTGAGATAATTTTTTATAGTAGTTTTTTTACTTTTTTATTAAAATGTCTAATATACACTTCTTTTTTGCTTTTAAGTTGTAATGTTTGAAATATTTGCACGATTTTTTTTAAAATTTTTGTGAGGGTTGACTTTTTTAATTAAAAGTATTATAATAATTTTAGTTCAAAAAAATTAAAGTGTTTAGGATGTGTATAGGCTTTTTTTCCTTGCATTAAGAAATGAAAAAAAAGTTAGTTGCTTTTTTTTTTGGAAAACCAAACATTATGACTTAAAAGCTGATTTTTTTGAAAAAAAAAAAACTTTCTTTTTTGGAAAACCAAAGAGGGGCGAAAACAGGTTAATAACTAATCTCAAATAAGCAGCAGCATAAGGTGTAAAAGATAAAATTTTCAAGTAGGAACATGTCCAAGCACACATTTGCCAAAGTAAAAATAGGCAGAGTAAGCATTATTGGTGGCACCCATGAATTAACTCTTTTAACCAAGAGATAGTAGTTACTGAAAAAGTGACCATGACAAAGTGGAATGAAATATTTTGTGGAACTAGCCACTCAATAAAGTGAGATATTAATATGTCAAAAGAATCCCGACGAATAAACCTAATCAACAAAATGAATGACATTTGAGCTGCTGGAGAAGCAACAACACTACAAACTCAAAAAACATTTCCAAAAACTTATCTAGAATTCAAAATTAGTGGTTTAGAGTATTTCCTCTAATTTTCTTTCACGGAAATAAAGGAATATTTTAGCAACCCGCACCACTATGTTTTCATTTATATCCAACCCATTCTTCACTAAAATAGATCATAACTACAAATGTACCACCTGTTCAGATTCTAAGGAGCCAACATCTATTTAATTAATCCATTCAGTAAGAATAATGATCCTTTAACATGATGTCACTACCGTGACAATTTTAACTTAAATCCTTCCTTGTAAAAGCATTCATTTCTTCGCCTTTGCAAATCTGAGGCATCGATACTTTTCTCCATTGACAGTGATTTCAAGAGCTCCATCTTGGTTATCTTGATTTGATGCTGTTCCCATTAACACACTTTTCTCTTTCTCAAGGTTTTCTCGCTCCATCTTTAGCCTTGCTTCTTGCCGAGCAATCTCTGCCTGAAAGATGACATTATGGTTTAATGGGAAAAAATATAATGATGAAAGAAGATGAAGAATTTCCCATATCAGTTCCAACAACTTGTGAAAATTTGACTCATTAAAAAAAGGCATTGCCTATCTCATTATTCTGTGAACTAAATTTGTGCAAATACCTCATTTGTATGCGTGTTTACAGCAATTTCTGCACAATAACATACATGAAACAGTAGCAGTTCATGTTCAAACTAGAGCGAGAGGTAATGTTGAAAACAGTTCAATTGGCCTGCAGCAGTGCAGCTCTGCAGCGAACCTAAAAGGTCAAAAAAATGAATGGGAAGCACTGTGGAAAACCACCATGAATAAGTACCATCTAGATAACTAAGCATATCAAATTCAAAACCTTTAACACATCATTGATTTTTTTTAAAATGAAGAATATCAAGACATTTAAAAAATAATAAGAAATTATTCAATACAGCTTTTACATAGATTTGAAATGAACCTCTTGTTTCTGAAAACATGGGACCTAAAAAGCCATACCCAGGTTACTAGAAAACACTAACACCATAACGATTTACGTTTTGGAACAAATGCATTCCAAAACATGGTACAACTTCCTTCCAAAACAAAAATGGAAAATTTGCATTCTAAACTATCCATCCAAATATTTCCTATTTTTTCCGTAACATTTTTTCGTATGATAAAAAATCAAACGTAATAAACTAAAATATAAAAAGTAGAGTTTTGGCAAGACAAAATATTATTATTTTTGTTACAACGCTTCTTAAAAATGTTTTTTACATAAATACTTTGAAAAATATTACTCCATCTTATAGGATGCTTATAATTTGAAAACAATACCTTATAATATTGTCATTGATAGAAACCTGCTTCTATGGTACCTCAATTTAAGGCAAATGGCATACTACGTTCCTGTTCTCGTAACGATCAGAGTTCCAAGTAACATATAGGCTGTAGCCACACCCAATAGATTTGCGAGCAAGGTTGACCAACAAGCAAAAATCAGGCTTAAACAAGCTACTTGGGCTTGGACTCAGCTTCCAGGAAGTCTAATCCAGCTGCAATTGAGCAGCTGAGTGACCACTTAATCTAGGACCAATGTCACCAGTAGTTCAATAATTTCGGTAGAAATATAAAAATATGTATGATACAAAAACAATGACACAATAAATTAATCGGAAAGCCTATTCATCCCAAAAAGAATGACCGAAACAAATGACCGAAATTGCCACGCCTGCGTTTCGTTCTTCCCGCATCGTCCTTCCCCCAGCCCCGTTCTTCCCCCACGTCTGCGTTTGACTCCTACCCCTGACGACGTCGTCGTCTTCGACGGAGCTCGCGCCCCTGCAGAATTTGGCGAACTCTCGGAGATTGATGAACCTTGTCCTCCGAGGTGTCGGATCCAGCGGTTGAAGGACGTGAAGAAAGTGTTCAATCGACGTCTTCAGCACAGAGTGCCTCGTCCTCTGAGGTGTCGTAACAGTACCGTAACACTTTCTTCATCGACGTCTTCGACACAGAGTTAATCAAAATCCTAAGGGAAAAAGAAAGATAGAGAGTGCTATTTGGGATTTTTTTTTACTTTTTGTTTTTTTTCTTCTTTTCTAATCATATGATCTCTGCCATCTCCTCATCATCCACTGCTAGATGCAAGCTCAAGCCTCATTCCCTCATCATGCTAGGCTTTGCAATATCAGTGAGAATGAATGTTTTCACACACATACACCAGTGAGAATGTTCTCATAGTTTTTATCCAGTGAGAATAATTTGGAGAGTAACATGAATGTTCTCACAGTGAATATGTTATCACACACATACACCAGTGAGAATGTTCTCATAGTTTTTAACCAATGGAGAGTAACATTAATGATCTGGTGGCAGAGTACCAGCATAATCAGGACGCCACCACTGACGACGAGGAAAAGTACTAGGAGGGAATGGAAGAGCATAACGAGGAGAAGTAATCAGATCATGCGCGAAAGAGTGGTTTCAGCGCGAAAGAGTGGTTTTAGCGCGAGCCTGACACGTGTGTGAAGAAACTGTTTCGGTAATTTTTTTCGGTCGTTTTCTTTGGGAGACATAGCACAGCTCTAAATTAATTTGTTCTTCAGTCCTTTTTCATCCAGTGGTTCTACTTCCATTTTTATAATTTGGTACTTAGAGTTTGGTGTGCAGAAACATTGCAAGATACCATGCATGACACATAATAGCAGTTATAGATAGGAAGTTATTACAAAAAAGAACTCAGAGAATGAGTCAAGACTTGATATTACAAGAGTGTGGATGTGTAATGTTGTGTAGCGGAACATGCTGAGAGAAGAGATAGAACACGATTTTGAGTTATCGTTCAAAGAATGCCAGAAGTAAAACCCTTCGTTAAACTTGTTGATTCCACAATAATACCAGAAATAAAAACATCAACAGTTAGTTGATTCACATAAAATACTCCAGAGCTGAAAGGAAAGACTCATCTCTCTCAAATATTATTAATCTCAAAAATTGTCTTATACTATTACAATATTTGATTTATATAGCAAACCAATAATAAAAACCATAGGAATAATATAAAGGATTTTTTTTTTAAAAAAAAAGAAGATTTGCCTAAAATGGTTCCAGTGAAAGGCTTAGATTTAGCCTTGCATAAGGACGAAAAACGGAATTTGCTAAAAAAGAATACGTGCCAAAAAAGACTGTCAAATTATAGAATTCTAGCTAAATTTCGCAAGGAAGATGGCTACTGCATTGATTTTGCAAATCTCATTAAGAACTTTTCGGAATGGTGTCTTTAGAGTTTTTCTGAGCTCGGAGCTAAAGCTTATCTTGAAAAATGGGCTCAATGGGTGTCAGTGGGTCTTTTGGTGATCCTAGGCCACTATGTACTCTGCTTTTGTGCGCTTCGCAACATAATGTCAACATTCCCCAAAGAATAGCATTAAGATCTCAACGTTTATTGACCATCCATTTTATTCTCTAAACCCTAAACTCTAAATCCTAAACCCTAATGAGAGCCAAAGTGTAGAGGACAGTATCTCTAAGGTCCATTGTTATATAGTTTCCACTACGATCCCTCTACATGCAGAAGGCCTCAAGTAAAAAACAGGCACTTTGGGACTCTTCTCCCACAGTAATTCAAGAAAAAAGTTTCCAGGCTACTCAATTCATTCAACAGGATCTACTAGCTTTCTTGTTTAAAGAAACAGCTTAACCAGTAAACTCCACAAGGAGATACATGAGAAGCCCATTAGATATACGCTACCACTTGGCTTCGTAGCCAAAAACTAAGAAAAGCCAAATCAGTTTTGTACATCTCCACAACAATTTTTTTTCCACTATTATTAAGTGAAGATTTTCATAACAATATATCTAAGCAGGATGTTGACTTGGTATAGGAAAGGTACGTCAATACTCAATAGCAGCAAATGTGAAACATAGCTCCACATAGTTAGTTACTAGTTTCCCCTATCCACAAAATGAACAGGGACATTTGGTACAATACTGGGATCTTCTGCCAAAACAGAGTAGAATGCCAATTGATTTGGATTTGCTACAATACTGAGAAAAGATTACCATTACATTAACCCATTTCATGACTAGGAGTAAATTTGCTCAGCTGCGTTTTCTAAAAATGAGATATCTTGAGGCACAAGAGGGTAGAGTATTCCATTTTGAAGAATAAGCATGAAAATATTTGGGCTATCTACATGGAGTATTCCTTTAAGGTATAAATATGAAATAATAGTCACGATTTGGAACCCTTCTGCGTTACAAAACAATCACATTCAATTCGAACGGGCAACAGTGAAAGAAAAATCATGGAATCCAGACTAGAACCCTCCATTCAGGCCCTGTCAACCATGGCTTTTGTCTTTTAGTTTTTTTTTTTTTTTTTTTGGCTAAAAACACTAAAAAAAAAAAAAAACCCAAAAAGTTAAGGTTTTCGGTTTGGCAAAATGCCAAAAAGCTAAAAACTAATCAAAATACAAAATTTTAAAATATTCTATTGAAACTCTAATCACTTTTAAAATACAATAATACGTCTTATTCATAATGTATTTACTATCACTACCAATTGCATATAAACCTTATTTGGGATAATTGCTTATTTGTTTATTTGATGCTGTATATTTTCGTACTTAGTGAATTTTTATTATTATTTAGTCAAACTATTATACTTTTAAATTTTTCAAATCGAGATTGAAAAAGTAAAATAATTTAATCAAAATATAAAAAAAATTCAAAAAGACAAAAATAAATTAAAATAAGTCAATAAGCTAAATTTTATGTTGTTTATTTTGTTTTTAGTAGATTTTTTTATTTTTTGATTAAAATTTTTTACTTTTTAAGTTCATCTCATCGAGATAATTTGAAAAAGTAAAGACAATTTAGTCAAAAAAAAAATTCAGAAAAAACAAAATAAGCAAAATTCGTGACATTTAATCTAAATATGGTGTTAATATCAAATATATAAAAGAACAAAATTATTTATTTTGAATAAAAAATAAAAAAACAAACTTTTTACGCATGCAATCTAACTTTAGAAAAAAATTTAATTTAAAAATTATGTTATCAAATAATTTATTTTAAATTAAATTTAATTTTTTAATTAAAAATATAAAATACTAAAAAAAATTAATTTTTAAGCTAATTGACAATAGGGCCGTTAGACAGACTGAGAGACAAATTGAAACAAACCTTTTCAGGGAAAAAAGAAGGTTATCTTGTGAATTTTGTTGTTAGTAGGCTTAGATGGAGAAAGAAGGAATTGGAAGAAATGGGAATGAACAAAGAGATGGGGCATAGGTATTTGTTTGTTAGTATCAGTCTGTTACCTCACGACGAGAAAGCTCGGCCTTCCAGGCGGCTTCGCGCTCGGCGACCTCGCGTTCGCGCTCCTCGATGTAGCTCTGCATCTCCCTCTCCTTCATAATCCTTTCCTGTATGTCTGCATCCAGTGCCTCCTTCAGCTCCTGCACGAACTTGTCCACCACTGCCTTTATTCTCAATGGCATCCTCCTCCTCCTCCTCCTCCTCCTCCTCCTCCTTTGAATTTCGACGTCCAAATCAAATCACGATTTTATATCGATTACTAGGTATTGTATCGTCAAAGCAGGAGGAGGGAGGATGAGCTTCAGAATATGATCAATCCGATCGTCAATCCTCGTCATCTCCTTCGTGCAGAATCCATTTTCAATTTGGGAGGTCAGGTAACTGGTAACTGGTAACTGGTAACTGGTAACTGGTAACTGGTAAGGTGCAGCAGGGTTGGGGTGTTCCACCGGGGAAGACGAATCTACGCACAAAATAGTTAATTTCAGGAATATGGAAAGGAAGAAAAAAAGAAAGAAAGAAAGAAAGTATAATATAATTAGCCCCGTTTGGGTAAAAAGTGCTTATTTTTGTGTTTTTTTGAATTTTTTTATATTTTTAATTAAATTTTTTTATTTTTTAAAATTATTTCAAAGAAATGAATTTAAAAAATAAAAAATTTTAATTAAAAAATAAAAAAATTTACTAAAAACAAAAATAAATAATATTTGATTTGATTTATTAGTTAATTTTTGTTTTTTTTGAATTTTTTTAAATATTTTAATCAATTTTGTTTATTTTTTTAACTCATTTTTAATAAAAAAATCTAAAATTTATAATAATTTAATTAAATTATAAAAAAATTTACTAAAAACAAATAACCCTATAATCAAAAATAAATTAATAAACAACTTTTACCAACCAATATCCATTATTCTTTCAATCAACGGGGAACGTCTCTCTCCCCCTTTTCCCTTGCCCTTCTCTCGTATAATACACGCAAAAAATAGTCAAGATGTACTGTTAGAGCAATTATTCGGTGTTCCAGTTTTACAATTATTTTTTTTATCACGGAAAATTAGTAAACACCATTAACTATTTTGTACCCAATATAAATTTTTTTAATAAGTACAGTTTATTATCATAAAAATTTTAACTTGTAAAATTTTTTTGAAACAAAAATACACTGGAATAAATAAATTTATTTTTATATTTTTAAAATATTTAAAAAAATATAGATAAATTTATCTATCTTTTAATAAAAATACATATAAAGGATACATATAAATTTATCTGTTTGCATTAGTATTATTTGTGTTGATATGCAAACAAATAAATTTACCTGTTAAGCATAAATAAGCAGACAGATAAATTTATCTGTTAGACATAAATACGCAGACAGATAAATTTATCTGTTTGCATTATCTGTGTTGATATACAAACAGATAAATTTATTTGTTAAACATAAATACGCAGATAGATAAATTTATCTATTTGCATTATCTGTGTTGATATCTGTTTGCAAGGTATTTTTGAAAAAAATTACGTAATTGAATCTTGCGCGTTAAATTTTTTGTTGATATATTTTGCGCGTTAAAACTTATTTTTTCGATCTTCGGCTAAAATCTCCTTTTTATTAATATCTTGCTCAACAACTAGTGATCGGCAACTTTGCTTCTTTGATTTTTTGGCTAAAAACGTCGAAAAGTTAAGATTATCCGTTTGTTAAAAAAGTTAAAAAGTCAAAAAATTAAATTAAAACACTAATTCTCAAAATATTCTATCCAAATTCCCACTACTTTTAAACTACAATAATACTCTTAATTCATAACTTATTTAATACAACTACGAACTACATATAATTGTTAATATCAAATATATAAAAAGGTAAAATTGTTTACTTTGAACAAAAAGTAAAAAAATTAGTTTTTTACCCAAACAACCAACTTGAAAAAAACTAACTTAAAAACTAAGTTATCAAATAACCTACTTTAAACCTAAATTAGCTTTTTGACTAAAAACGCAAAAAAATAAAAAAATCTAATTTTTAAGTTAATTATCAATTGAGGCTTAGTAACTAGAAAAAATATTGCTTCAAAAATAGGAAAAATTAATTAGACATCCTATTTGGTGCATTCGTTTAGAAATAAGTTATAATCACTTTTTGACTATTTTATAAAGTCTTTATTTTTTAAATATATGATTACTTTAAACAAAATAACATACTGTTAAATCTGTTTTAAAAACATTCATGTCTGACATGAAAAATGGGCTCTTTTACTATAATAAGTTACCTTTTAAACTTAATTAATAAAAGAGGAATTTGTAAACTTTATTCTTAACTTACGTAAAAACATGTTTAGTAATCACGCTTTAAGAGAATACGTTTTTGCTAAATAAGCTTTAAGCCTAACCTCCACACAACGTTAAAGAATGAAAATAACAACATAAAACATTTTTAACGAACACGTTTTCTGATTTTATACATAAAACGTTTTTAATAAACATGTTTTTTAGGTTAATGTTAGCCCAAAGACTTTTTATTTTGATTTTGATAATTTTGATAATTTATTTTTTAAAAATAAATGAATTTTAAATGGATAATATTTTATATTTTTAAAATAAAAGTGTTAACACATTTTGAACAATTAAATTGACACCTTAAGCCAAAAGAAATGACTTAACTCTCAGAAGAATTAAAACGCTCACATATTTTTAAAAGAGAATATTTTGCGTTGAACCCAATTAAAAAATAAGTCAAACACTTTTAGGGCAAAGTATACTTGAATCACATCAAGTGTGTCAACCCATTTGAATAAATGTTTTGACACCCTAACAATTTCATGAAGTTGATTTTCAGATATCAAACATTAGTGTCGACACAAATAAGTATTGTGTCAACACAAAAGAGCTGTAGCTCTAAAGGACTCAAAATGAGTCGACACAAATTACATTTGTGTCAATACAAAAGTGTTTCTCACTTTTGGTATCTGAAATTTTGAGTCGACATAAATAGAAATCGTGTCGACACAAAAGAACCGAAACTTCCTGTAGATTTTGAGGTGTGGACACCAATTGAAGAAGAGTCGACACAAAAGTCTCGAGCTTGCCTACAGAATTTGTGGTGTCGACACTAGTGACTTCAAGTGTCGACACAAATATACCGAGACTTCCTGCAGAATTTAATGTCGACACCAAAGAAGACATGAGTCGACACAAAGTGCCTCCTCCCGAATGCTGAAGTTTTAATCGAGTCGACACCAGATCCAAAGGTGTCGACACCATGATGTTGGTGAGGTAGCGTACAGAAATTGTGTCGACTCCTCAGAAGAAATGTGTCGACCCAACCACTTGAAGATTCCTGCCCCAGACATTTTGTGTCGACACTAAAGGCATTTGTGTCGACACCTACGACGAAAATTCAAATTGCGACAGATCTCAACGGTTGAATTTTTGGCATTTATTGCTCCCACCTACTTTCAACGATCATGAATGCACAAGAGCTTATATAAGGAGTAACTTCTCAGCATTTACTCCAACTGGAGACCTACATTTACTGTTCCATTGCTTTAATCAAACTCAGAATTCTCAAGTTCTCATTTATTGCTGAATCTTCAACTCTTGCGCCTCATCTCTCTTTACTTTATCATTTATTGTAAATCTTTTCTGTGAAGAAAGTGAGTATTTTACATTAATACTCTTCATTTATTGTATCCAAGGGTGAGTTACCCTTTATCCTTTGAGTGAGTGAGTAAATCTCATCAAAGAAGAGTTTAAGAGAGATTAGACGAAAATACGAGATTGTTTTCGTAGGATCTTCTTGAAGCTGTGTTAGGCTTTTGAATGTGTCCGTAAACATTCGATTTACTCAAGCGAAGTCTTGTAGTTGTAAATGTTTGAAATGCGCCCGTGAAGCATTCAAGATAGTGAAAATACTCAAGGGAGAACTTGAGGAATGGATGTAGGCTTGGAAAATGTTGAACCACTATAAATCTTTGGTATCCGATTCAATCTCTTTATCCTTAACCTCTTTAATATTTGCATTACTTTAATATTTGATTAAATTACTATATTTGCTTGCATTATTAAAAGGTTTTTGAAAATATTTTTAAATTATAATTTATTTTTTTAAAGACCAATTCACCATCCTCTTAGGTTGTCCAGAACTAACAATTGGTATTAGAGCTTGAGCTTTTGTTTTTTTGACTTAACAGTCTAAGAGTTTATATGGCAACTACTAGCAACGGACTTATCCAATCTGAAGGTCAGTCAACCAATAAATCCCATTTATTCAATGGAACAAGCTACAATTATTGAAATATTAGAATGAGAATCTACATTCAAGCCGTAGATTATGACCTTTGGTGGCTTATTATAAATGAACCCAAAAAACCTACCAAAACTGTTGAAGGGGCTGCCATCCCTAAATCAGAGACAGAATGGACTGAAACTGATATTAGGAAAATACAAAAAAATGCTAAAGCTATGAATCTCCTATACTGGTCACTTGACCTAAATAAGTTCAATAGAATCTTTACATGTGATATCGCAAAAGAAATATGGGATAGACTCGAAGTTAATCATGAGGGTACCAATCAAGTGAAAGAGTAAAAAATCAGTCTGCTTGTACATAACTATGGATTATTCAAAATGAAGTATGATAAAATAATTTCTGATATGTTTACTCGCTTCACTGATATTATTAATGGATTAAAATCTCTTGGCAAGATTTACACTAATGCAGAAATGGTAAAAAAAATTTTGAGGTGTATGCCAAAGAGTTGGAAAGCTAAGATTACAGCCATTCAAGAAGCCAAAGACCTGAACAGACTCAACCTAGAAGAACTTCTTGGTTCTTTCATAACCCATGAGATGAACATCAAGATGGAAGAAGAGAAAGGCAACAAAAAGAAGAAAGGAATCGCCTTCAAGTCCTCAACTCATGAAGAAGAATATGAGGAAGACTCATTAAGTGATGAAAATGAAGACATGGCTCTCATCATAAAAGAATTCAAAAAATTTCTTAGAAATAAAAAATAAAGAGGAAGAAAGTTCTTCAAGAAAGAAGGACTCCAGGCGAACCTATCAAATTCAAATGCGACTCTAGCAAATTCAAGAACGAATTCAAAAAGAAAGAAATCATCCGCTATGAGTGTAAAAAGCCTAGATATATAAAAGCTGAATGTCCTCAGCTCAAAAAGTAATTCAAAAAGGGCTTCAAGAAAGCCATGATTGCTACATGGGGTGAGAGTGATGACAGCATCTCTGAGGATAAAAGGAAAAAAGTAAAGTAGCAAACCTATGTCACATGGCCAGAGAAGATGATGAGGTAACTCATAACCCTTTCTCCTTAGATGAACTGCAATGCCCTTTCTCCTTAGATGAACTGTAATGTGCATTTGAAGATTTGCATGACGAGTTGAGAAAAATGGGTGCAAAAAATTCTATTTAAAAAAAAATAGTTCTTTCCTCTTCAACTGAAATTGAGACTTTAAAAGCTAAAAATTTTGTTTTATCAAAACAAGTTTCTGCTTTGAAGGAAGAAAACAAAATCTTGAGTGAAAAGGTTGAAGATCTTACAAAAATAGTTTACAAATTCACTCAGGGAAAGAACAACTTGGATAAATTTATTAGCATGCAAAAATATATTCTTGACAAAGCTGGAATCGGGTATAAACCCAAGAAGAAACAAAAATTTTTAAGCAACATTTTTGTCAAGGCATCATCTAATCATACAAATGCCACTTGCTTTTACTGCTATGAGCATAGACACATTGTCACACACAGCCTGCATAGAAATTTGTCAAATAATTCGGTCAAGAAGGCTTGGATTCTTAAAGGAACACACCCTCAAGGAACTAACACCAAATGACCCAAAAAAATTTGGGTACCAAAAATCAAAACTTAATTCTCCTTGCAGGTATGTCGCAAATCCTCATTCAAGGAGGGGATGTGGTATCTCGATAGCGCTTACTCAAGACACATGACAGGTGACCAATCGATGTTTGCATCTCTCAAACTAAAAGATGGCAAATTTGTGACTTTTGGAGACAATAGCAAAGGAAAAATCATAGAAATTGACTGCATTGGTAAAATTCTTTTCTCTTCTATTGAAAATATTTTGCTTGTTGATGGTTTGAAACATAATCTTCTTAGTATAAGCCAACTTTGTGACAAAGGCTACAAAGTTGTGTTTGATCATGCTAAGTGTATTATTGAAGATTCAACTAATAACAAAGTTATCTTTGAAGGTCAAAGATATGAAAATATTTATACATTTACTCTCAATGATCTTTCTAAGAATGACACCAAGTGCTTAGCCGTCTTGAGTGATAATAGTTGGTTATGACATAGAAGGCTTGGACATGCACACATGAACTTAATTTTTGAACTTTTGAAAAAGGAGTTAGTGATTGGGTTACTCCAAATCAAATTTGAAAAGGACAAAATGTGTGATGCATATGAACAAGACAAACAAGTTAGAAGTTCTTTGAGATAATTACACTGTTCTCCCTTCTGCTTTATTTTTGTATTTCATTTTAACCCTTCTGTTAATTGACTGTTAGTTAACTGAACGAAAACTAATTTTATTATTAAATATTTTATGTTTTTTTTTCATTTTACCCTTACTTTCCACTTTTTCCCATCCCATGAACAACAAACTGGACCTCTCTTGATTTATATATAAAATTTATATTCCACGCTAAGGAAAATTTTTCCTTTGTTGATACAGGAAATTCACCATCAATGGCAGAACTTCCCTGTAAATGTGCTTTTCCCTTTCCATCCCTCTCTCTCTCTCTCTCTCTCTCTCTCTCTCTCTCTCTCTCTCTCTCTCCTCTTTGCAACTTTTCATTCTCTAAACTTCCCATGGCGACTCTCGCCCCGACCCTCAAGTGTAAGTAAAATTTTATTAATTAAAAAATAAAAAAACTAAAACATCCTTCCAAAACATGATTTTTCAC
>JAOTRH010474050.1:0-26399 GCA_034768845.1 Heliamphora exappendiculata | reverse complement strand
CCATTACGCCATCGTCTTCCTCGCTATCTGGGTTACATCCACATCGCACGTTCATGGCCTGAAACCACCGTTTCGTGTTGCTGAACTTTTTGCTTGAAATGAAGCTCTTGCAAATCTGATTTTCATTGTAGTTTACGGAGTTAACTGAGCTTCTTTGTATGATCCTACTTGGTATGACTTTAATTTTTAACCACCAAGATTTGAACGGCAATAGTGCTTCAACAGATAAATTGCTTGCAACAAATAAATTGTTGGCTTGCAATAATTTATCTGTTGGCTTGCAACAGTGTGAATGTCAATAGATAAATTTATCTGTTTTGAATGTATTTTTGAGAAAAAAATGTACAATTAGACATTACGTATTAAAATTTTTGTTGATAGATCTTATGCGTTAGATGACCTATGTATAGACGAATAGGGTTAAGTAAAAATAAAATCACAATAAATGTAGAGAAAATTTAATATTCTAACATAAATACAGATAATCAAATCTAATATTCTAGCATCTCCAAACGCGAGATGACGAAGTCAACTGAAATTTAGAAATAAGATCACGTAGGCGTCTAGGAGGATGAGATTTGGTAAAAATATCGGCAAGTTGTTCTTCAGAAGAGACAGATCGGAGATGTAGAGTGCCCTGCTGAAGGTGATGTCGGATAAAATGATAGTCAATTTTAATATATTTGGTGCGCTCATGAAAGACATCATTGTGAGCAATATAGATGGCGCTCCGATTAGCACAATAAAGAGGGGAACTAGTCGTCTGAGGAGCACCCATATCTGTCAAAAGCCACCGCAATCATAAAAGTTCAGGTGTAGTATCCGCAAGAGTACGGTATTCAGCCTCAGAGCTAGAGCGGGCAACAACAGTCTGCTTCTTACTATGCTAAGAAATGAGAGAGGTGCCAAGTAAGAAACAGTATCCTGTAGTGGATCGACGATCGGTAGGATCTCCAGCCTAGTCAGCATCAGAATAAGAGCGAAGCTCAAGTGATGAGTGTGAAGATAGGTGAAGACCATGAAACAAAGTCCCATTGACATACCGTAAGATGCATAGAACAGCTGCATAGTGAGTAGAGCGAGGAACACTCATAAATTGACTAACCAGATGAACTGCATAGGAAATATCTGGACGGGTAACAGTGAGATAGATGAGACTACCGACGAGCTGTCTATACAAAGTAGCATATGGAAGAGATTCACCATCAGTGGCAAGCAACTTGACATTAGGTTCAAACGGAGAAGAGCATGTTTTGCAGTCAGTCAAGCCTGCTTTAGAAAGCAAGTCAGACACACACTTTTGCATGAAAATGATAGTATCCAGCTGAACTAGATGTAACCTCAAGACCAAGAAAATAGTTAAGTTGCCCTAAGTCCTTCTTCTCAAAATTCTTACTCAAAAAGTGCTGAAGATCTCAAATACCAGAGAGGTCGTCCCCTATAATGATCATGTCATCAACATAGAGAAGGATAAGAATAATACCAATATTGGTAGTCCGGATAAAGAGTGCAGAATCAAAGGCACTAGGAGCAAAGCCCTGTCGAGCAACAACACAACTGAATTTAGCAAACCAGGCCCGTGGAGCTTGTTTAAGACTATAGAGAACACGTCGAATATGACAGACGATGTGAGGAGGATGGTCATAATCAGATGGAGGATACATATAAACTTCCTCAGCAAGATCACCATTCAAAAATGTATTTTTGACATCCATCTGAAATAGTTTCCAATGACGCACAGCAGCTACTGCAAGCAGGGACCAAATAGAGGTAAGACGGGCAACATGGGCAAAAGTTTCCTCGTAGTCAATACCATACTCCTGAGAGAAACCCTTCACAACAAGACGAGCTTTGTATTGTTCCACTGATCCATCTGACCGAATCTTGATTTTGTAGACCACTTACAACCAACTGTAGACTTCCCATAAGGTAAAGTTACCAGGTCCCAAGTATGAGTTTTGATGAGAGTATCTAGTTCATCAGCCATAACTTGCTGCCACAGGGGGTCAGTACTAGCTTCACGATAACTGTGAGGTTCATGAAGAGTAGCAATAGTATAATAACAGTGATAATCTTGAAGATGAGAATGAGGTGCTCTTACTCTAGTAGATTGACGGAGTGTAGGTACCAGAATGGGCTCGGGTGCAGTTGATGTATCAGGAACATCAGCAGGCAAGTCAGATGACTATGGAATGGTCGAAGAAGGATCATCTGATGAGCTCAGTATGTATGTAAATGAATCAGGGACTAAAGCAATAGATGGGTCAGTGAAAATAAGGGTATGAGTGGAAGAGGATTAGGAAAATGAATAAATACTCGTAAACATCTTATGTTTCCAAAACTCTACATGACGAGAAATACGAAGACGTTTAGCGATGGGATCATAACAACAATAACCTTTTTGAGTGAGACCATAACCAAGAAAGCAACATAGTCTGGATCGTGGCTCAAGTTTGATGCGTTCACGTGTAGGAAGAGTAACAAAACAAACACATCCAAAAACTCGAAGTAAGGAGTGGGTAGGAATCGTACCATGGAGAAGCTCAAAAGGAGTTTTGTTATGTATAGTGGGTGAGGGAACATGATTGATGGAATAGACAGCAGTAAGAGCAGCTTCACCCCAAAAACGTTATGGAAGAGAGGTAGAAATGAAAAGGGCTCTTACGGTATCTAGGATATGACGGTGTTTACGTTCTACTCTACCATTTTGTTGTGAGGTATATGGACAAGAATGGTGAGTAACGGTCCCATTTTGCTGTAAGATAGCAAGAAATGACTTATTCTTGTATTCCATTACATTATCTGAACGAAAAGTTTTAATGGTACAGGAAAATTGAGTCTGCACCATTTAATAAAAATTTTGGTAAACAGTGGTGAGCTCAGACTGATGCTGTAAAAGATATATCTAAGTGTAGTGACTGTAATCATCCACAAAAATAACAAAATAACGAGATCCCCCTCAGTGGAGTCGAGGTGGGACCCCAAATATCAGAGTAGACAAGGTCAAAAGGTGCAAATGAAAGAGAGCCACTTTTATTAAATGGTAAATGTGTTTACTTCCCAATACGACATGAAATACAATCAAAAGATTGAAAGTCAACCGGACCTAAGTGACCTTGAGAAGCTAAGAACTGAACACCCAGAAGAGAAGCATGACCAAGACGGGAATGCCACATATGGGAAAAGCTGGTGACAGCAGCCATGGAAGTGGTTAGGGAAGAAGGAAGGTGCAGGCATATGAGCTCAAAAAGACGTCCAACTTTACGGCCTGTCCCAAGCAGCTAACCTGTTTGTGAATCCTGTACATCAACACCGTTGTTAGAGAATTTTAGGTTAAGGCCTAACTCACAAAGTTGACCAACGAAAAGAAGATTTAATGAAAGTTTAGGCACAAGATAAGTATTATTGATAGATAGGTGAGAAGTAGAAATATACCATATATGGCTAGCAGGCATATGGGAACCATTGGCAGTGTAAATGTTAGGATTGGAAGAAAGAGCAGTTTTATGAGAAAAGATAGTGGCATCCGATGCCATATGATTGCAGCAAGCAGAGCCTATAAACCATTGAGATTTACCTGAGGTGATGGACAAGGCAGTGAAGGATTGGGACAAAACCTGATAAATTAAATCCTTCATGTCAGCTGCAGTGAGAGAAGTGGACGAGGAAGACTCGAATGTAGATGGAGCAGACGAAGCAATCGCAGTGGTCTGTTGGGAAGCTTGTTTTTGCTGATAGGACTTGAACTTGTGACATTCGTCAATGGTATGACCATTGCATTTACACCACTTGCAAAAATCAGTCTTGGGTGAACGCCCAGTAGAAGACGAGAAAGGACCACGAGTAGCAATGGCAAGAACCAGATCAGAAGAGCGCAACCTCATAGTGGAACGACGAGTCTTTTCGGAGATAAGTTCAGAAACTACAGCATCCAAAGTCAGAAGTGGTTGACGATGAAGAATAAAAGCTTGAGTAAATTCAAAATCATCCCGTTGATCAAGCCAAACAGCAAACTGTTGAATGTCTTTAGAGCATTCGAGTTTTGGATCTGCAGCAGATAATTGTTCCCAAATATGATTGGTGTGGGAGTAGAAATCAGCAATAGACTGACCAGGTTTCTGACGCATCTGATAAAGTTTGGCTTCCAGTTGAAATTTCAATGAGGCATTATAGGTGCAATTGTATCGTTTAGCCAGAAAATTCCAAGCAAGGGTAGTGTTACGAAGTTTTGGAAGAAGACTGTTGATGGACGAAATAGAAGTGTTGATGAGCCAAGACAAAATCTTGTAGTGAATACTGTCCCAGTCTTCCAGACGAGTTGTAAATGCCTCTTTCGTCTCGCTGCTAGTTTGTATGGGTTCAGGAATGGCTCCAGCTACATAGCGCCATAATCGACGCCCTTTCAAGAAAACCTCTATGTTCTGAGTCCATATACTGTAATTGGATCCATCCAATATAATAACAATAGGACGGACAATGGAATCGAGAGTCGACGCTGATTGAAACATTTATTATTACTATTATTATTTTATTTTTTTAATTATTATTATTATTTTTTTTTAATGAATAAATAAAAATCTAAATAAATAAATAAATTGGTAAATGACTGGGTTGTAGATAAAAGAGTGGGGCTAAAAAGGATAAATGATTGGGCTGAAAATGATGGTTGGGATTAGGCCTGGGAGTATTAGATTAGAGTTTTAGATTGGGCCCGGAAATAATGGTTGGGATTGGGCCTGCGAGTATTAGATGAATAGCCTGGGAGTATTTAGGGTTGGTTTGGGATTATGGGTGAAGTTTGCAGCAGCTGCACGACTGTGGCTGAGGGGCTGTGAGCTGCGGCGGGCCGATGAGCTGTGGTGGTGTTGAGCGACGGTGAGCAGCGGCGGGGAGCGGCGACTGTGAGCGGTGGTGAGCAGCAGCGCGATTATGGGATGCGGCGGTGCGACTGTGGGTGAGCGGCGGTGAGAGGCGCCGGCAACAGCGGCGAGGAGAGCTGTGGCAGCGTTGGGCGGCGCTGTGGGAGGCGCTGTGAGCTACGATTGTGGATGAGAGTGGCGTGAGGTTGCAACGGCGACGTCGATGGAGGACGGCACCAGCTATGGCGTCAACGGTGGCGGAGAGGGATGTTGGCAAGGTCGACTGGGCAGCGCCAGAAAAGTACTACATGTCTTTGATACCATGAAGAAAATAAAAATTAAAAAATAATTAGGTATATTATCACTATATTAAACAGTATAATATATGACTTATTTATAGACGAATAAAATTAAGTAAAAATAAAAATATAATAAATATAGAACAAATTTAATATTCTAACATAAATACAGAGAATCAAATTTAATATTCTAATACTTATTTTTTGGACATTTTGTTGAAAGGTCTTTAAAAAAATATAATTCATAACCAATTCACTCTCCTTATTTTTTTATCCTACCCATCCAACTTAACCCACTAATTCACATGACCCGCACAAGTTAGGTTGGGTTCACGAATTGAAGTAAATTTACGAATTATTTACACACCCATAAAATGAATGGTAAATATTGAAATCAAATCAAACTCTCTGCAAGTTGTCAATCTTTTAAAAGAAGACGCCCATATCTTACCATATCTGCAAGGTGCGATATTTTTTTGGAAAAGAACTTGCTTATCAATTAAAAACATATTTAGGGGAGCTAAGTAATACGATGATCACACAGCCAAATTTAGAATTAAGTAAGACGAAAATATGATTATTTGTAAAACCCAACCCTCATCTCTAAGGCATTTTTCGTGGAATAATATTGTTAGGACTGTCTTTTTAAGAGATTAGCTTTTATCTTTTTTTTCGTTGTATCAATATATAGAGGCTATATATATATATATTCAAATATTGGGTGGACAATATATTATTGCCCTAAATCATATATATATATATATATATATATATATATTCAAATATTGAGTGGACAATATATTATTGCTCTAAATCATTTTCAACACAGCTCTCTATCCAGTCTTAACTAATCACGGTGTACACAATTATCTTATTTTATATTTTGATTATTAGTTTAATTATAATGATTTAAGCTTAATTGTATAATTATTTTAATAAAAATTTATTTGTTTTAGCTTTATTTTTTAATTATATAGATCAAAATTTAACTATAAAATAGGTATCATATGCACCAAATAATAACTATACACAATAGTTAAACCCTACAAACCCTCCATTCTATGATTATGAGTTTGCAAATCTTTTGAGTAAGTTTTTGATTTTCTGCTATAACTTTAGGTTTTGTTCATTTTGATGAAAATATGTTTTTGAATCTTTTAGAGTTTTTTTTTGTATTTGATATGATAGAAAATTAAAAGTCAATAAAAAATAAATTAATTTTAGTGAAAAATATTTTTTATCATTTTTTGGTCAAAAATTTGTTTCGCCATTATCATCACACAACTATTAACATTGTCATTCTACCACAAAACACCATTAGTCTAAAGTTCAAAGGGAGGGTACAAGGTTGTTGAGAGTCCAATGTTCTCTGGTCTCTTTAGTCTAGAAGGTTCGAGCGTTATAGAGTTTGGGGTCTAGGATCTGGGGTTTTGGGATCCTAGGGTCTTAGGAGTTTAGGAGTTCGAAGTTCTGGGCATTCGGGGTTTCGGGTCCTGGGGGTTCGGGTTCTTGATTTTCTTGGTCTCAAGATTCTGGGATTTGAGTTATCGGGATTTGTGATTCGAGATCCCGAGAGTCGGGAGTCCGAGGGTCATTGCACCATCGTCACTATTGCGATCAATTTTAATACTAATAAATTCATTAGTATCACCATTTTCAAAATCACAACCAAACACAAAAAAAAATTATTTAAAAAAAAAATTTACTAAAATTATTTTTTTAATAGAAATATTTTTCGTTGAAACAAACAGAACGCTTGTAATAAGTTGTAACTTTTTAAAAATACTTACAAATTTATTACAAATTATAACTATTTTTTTATTTATTTAATTACAAATTAATATATTTATTAAATTCTTACAACCGATATAAGTTATTAGTTTAATACCCCTGTATATGAATTTGGAAAATTGGATCACTTCTAGCTCTACCACTCAAGTATCTCCGTCCATAATTTACAAGAATTGCATTTTTTTTTACATCGGAATAAAAAGAAATTGCATTCGCTCTCAGTTCTAAACTCCAAAGTCGCCTTTTGATTCGTATTTATACAAATAGAATTCTAACTGCCCTTCAAAAAGCTAACTCCTCCGCACCAAAAAAAAGGGCGATCAGTCCGTATCTGATCTGTACGCTGGAGTCGCCGGAGTCGGCCATCTGGAAAATTTCCGGCGGAATACTCGCCGAATTTCGCACCGGACTCCGCCGGTAAAACGAGCTCTCTCGTTTCTTGTTAGCAAACTGATCGGTGTGTTGAACACGTTCTTGATTCTTGGCAGTTCTGACAATTTCTGGAAATAATGCGGCGAGTTAATCAGTGTTCGATTTGGCGTTGATCTCCGTAGTCTTCGCGCAGAGTGTTGATACGAAGTGCGAATTGAATTTCCCGCCGAAAAAAAACCACAATTCGTAGACGCGATGGAGAGAACCACAAAGAAACCAGGTTTCCCGCCAAAAAAGTTGGTTTGGCGACAGGATTTCTCAGACTTCATTGGTTTATCTCTGAATGTCGCATCGCCGTTTCCGGAGCAACTAGAGTCACAGCACAAGCAAACGGTGGAGTGGAATCTGCCTCGGTGTCCTTCTCCTCATCCACCATTGCCAGGAGTGTAGGTTTTTCTGCAACGAGTGATTGTTCGTTGGCTTATTAAAATAATACAATTGTGACCTCATAAAGATGGCCTTTTCTTAGGTCTTTTTGATTGCCTAGAAAAACGAGGGAGAGAAAAAAAAAAGCCAATAGCATTGTACTATACTCATTTTAGTTTATCGTGTTTATCAGCAACCAAACATAGAGAATTCTGAATCAGCATATTTTGTTGGTCGCGCATTGGCTCTATTCAAAGTATTCCACTTGCATATCAATGTCTCTGTCTTTCCCCATCCGCGCGATAGAAATTCTATTACTCTTCCGAAGGAATATTTAAATCATATTTTGTTACTAGTCTTTATAATAGAAGCAAGAATCTAGCGAGTCCTTGGCATGCTTTGATTTGTGGTTGAAAGCTATAAGGATAATTTTATATTCCATCTGATGAATAGTGCACAATGCAATTTTACTACCACAGAATCATTGCCGACAATCTCAGATTCCGAGTTCAGAAATTTGCTCCGTCTCTAAGATGTTTCTTTGATTTTTTGAACAGTAAGTCGGAGGCCCCAAGTGTACAATCACATACTATCACCAAAGGAAAAGAAGGTGCCACAAAGGAACAGAGACGTTGCAAATGCAGGCAGTCGAGATGCGTTAAGCTGTAAGTGCTTTACCTCTTGGTATGCAAATGAGTGGCTCTTGAAGTTAAATTGTTCTTTCGATAACTTAGTTTTCTAAATCATTACACCACCAAGTCTCGAGACCTGTCTCAAGCTCCTGTGAAACTGCTAATGTTGGCCCCTTCTTTAGTTCTGTTATATTGACTGCACATGTAATCTGATTCAACCTACAAGTCTACAACATCCTCGTCCTTTTTCTCATTTTTCTGTTTTTTTTTTCTTTTTTCTTACTGGTGCAGTGGAGATAACCTTGTTGGCCCGCTTTTGTAATGGTCAGGCTAATTAGTGCTCACTGGAAAATGGTTAATAGGCAAATTGGGACAAAAAAGTTATAATATAAATACACTTTGGCAATGGAGCTATTACTTTCATAATCTCAGATAAATCAATATATTTTGCACGAATATCAATACATTATTTCTCTATAACCAGTGTCCAATTGTACACTTGTTAAGGGACAATTGTTAGCATTTTCCTCTGTAATTATTGTAGATCTCCTTTCTATTGGCTATGTTTTTTTCCCTTGTGTGTCTAAGAGAGGAAATTTATTCTTTTCGTAGTTCTATCTTTCTCACATTCTCACTTTCCCTCCTCAACTACAGTTGGTTGCTTACTTAAAGCACTTGAGTTATTAACTCCCTGTTTCGTAACGTTTTTTTATTTTTGTTTTTAAATTTTTTGTAAATTATAAACAAAAACACGTTTTATAATTATTTTTGTTTTCAAAAAGATATAAACAGTTTTCAAAATTTACTAAATTTTTGTAAACAGAAAAAATGTGTTTTCGCTTGTTTTGTAAACAATTTTTTATTTTATCTTTTTTCTCTATTACTTCTAACATTTCTTTTGGCCACCACCTCTGACCAACACTTTCGGTCACCACGTCCTACAACTGGCTCCAACCACGGCCTTCGGCCACTGCCTCTAACTATTACATCCGGTCACTACTTCCGACCACTACTTTCGACCACCATCGTTGCCTTTTGCTATAATCACCGGCTAACATCTCCGGTCACCATTTTCGACTACCACTTTCTAAACATCTACGTGCTAAACATGTTTTTTGTTTTGTTTTTTTTATTTATAAAAATAAACAAAACATGTTTTTTGTTTATTGTAAATGAAAAATAAAAAATTGTAACCGTTACCAAACGGGGTATTAAAGTATGCCATTTTCGCCACTATGAAGTTGAATAAAACAATGAACATATGATTTCTCTACAAGCAGCAGTGCCCTACAAAACTTCCTTTTTACCTTAACACTGATCTAAGCATATCAGGAACTTTATTGTGACTAATTTCTCTGCAAGTTCACCCACTAAGCTAGGGTCTTGCATGGGAACTTACTCATGTACTATGGTGATTTGATTCAATGTTAGATGATTGATGGGATACTGTGTCAGCCACTGCGTGTAGTTCTTAAAATGTGCATTAGTTAAAAGTTCACTGTTGATAATCTTTGTGTTGCTTGAATATTCTTCAATGTATATTCCCTGTTTATATTTTGTTACTGATAATGCTAATTCAAAAAATGGTCAGGTACTGTGAATGTTTTTCTTCTGGAACATACTGTGAAGGATGCAACTGCATTAATTGTCAAAATAATGTTGAGAATGAGGCTGCTAGGGCAGTAGCTATTGGATCTACCTTGGAGCGTCATCCCAATGCATTCAAGTCAAAGATTGCTGATAGTCCTCATGATGAGGTATGCGATGGAATTTAATGATTTTGAAAGAATTATTCTCTGATCAAACAGATTTGTGCCTTTTTTTTACATGGCTGGTTATGCAACTCGGAAAAACATTAATTGTCCAAATTGGAAATTTAACAGAATTGTTTTAGGAACAAGAGCTTTGTGTTTTCCCTTATAGCTCTTAGAAGCTTTGCTGCTTCTGTTATTTTTTATATGAGAGTTTTGAGATAAAATTACACATGACATGATCTGGTTCATGAGACATTCATCTTCCATCAGATGAGCCCTCTAATCATTTTTTGCCTGTTCATAGGAAAAAGCCGTGAAGAACTTATGCAACGCATAAACATCTCTCCAAAAAGAATGAGCGAATACACAGTTTTTCTAGAGATGTTGTAGTGATATTTACATTCATACATTTCAAGGCATGCTAAGAATTTTAGGAGCTGATTAGCAACTAGAATATAGTTTCTTTAATTTCTTGACTGGGTTTGCTAGGTGCAAAACTAATTCTGGGTCTCTACATTCAAGATTGTGTCGTTGTTAGTAGGGTCCGTGAATACATGCATGGATCAACTTGATGTTCAATTATGATTCTGCAATACTTAATGTTGAACGCATCTTTTATTGTTGTAAATAGTTATACGGATGTGTAAAATTTTCTCTTGTCTGGGTTTGGAATTAGCGATTATGGCCGCTGCATATCTTTCACAAGAGTTATTAAGATGAGGATTTCAATTTGGCACTGAGGCTTTTTCCTCAGGTTGTTATGCCACATGCATCAGTTGCAAAAACATTGTTTTTATCTATTGCGTCAATTTTATGATTTGGCCAGTTTGGAAGATGGTGTCGTTAGTCCAGTTCAATGCAGGGACGACTCCACCGTTTGGGTGGTAGGGTTAATTGACCCCATTTGGCAAAAGAAAAGTTAGTATTATAATATATATTTTTAACTGACATGAGGTAAGAAACAAAAAAAGATAATTTTGTCTCTAAATTTTAAAATCTATTCAACTGTTTCACGTTCAAAATGTAAATTTTTAATTAATTTTTTTTACTTTCATCTCTCCCATAGACGGACTCAAGGAGGGTGGATGGGGGCGGCAACCTTTCTTAAATTTTGAAAAAACTCACATTTATAGTATTATTATAGTAGTATTAGTTCAAAATATTTTAAGATTATATACGTTCGTTCCTTTAAGATTTTTTTGAAAACTTAATATGTGCCCTCTTAAGAATTTATATGGACAATTTGCCACTCCTAAATTAAAATCCTGCCTTCGTCCCTGATCTCTTCTTGCCGAGTCATATTCTTGTTATTTGTGTCACTAGCTCTCTTAATTGTGAAACCTTATATTTCATTTAGGATTAATATTTATTTATTTAATTAATATAATAAGAACAATTTTACAAATGAAAAAGTTGATCACAATGCAACATTCATCTCCAAATATTTATACTTAAAGAAACTTGTAGTAATAAACAAAGTTGTGTCGGTTTCAATTCCATATTAGCTAAGACATGTTTGATTTATGGATTGATTTTAGAACACAAATTTTTTTTGAATTAGATTGTAGAAGTTTATATATTTGCATATATTTTTATACAGATAATAGCATGAATATATTACAAATTTCTTGTACACTGTAAGTTAGAAAGTTTAATTTAATTAGTTATTTATTAAAAATAAATGATTAATTGTTTATTAGTGTAAAAATTAGCATCCTATAAAACAAGCAAAATTACGATTTGTCAATGACTCCATCAATCAAATGTAGTCACCATTGGCTTGATGTGCTGTGTGCAAATTAACAGTGTTGAACATTTTTTTTCCCTCTTAATTTTTCCCTTCTAAGTGATGAGATATTAAAAATGGTATTTGCATTTTCAAATTTATGCTTATGTGAGATAGTATTGTTTCTCACCAAAGTAATTTGTTGCCTTGAACTGTAAATTATTACATTTAAATCAAGCTAAATAATGATACGCTAGAATTTATGACATCTATAGTCAAACTGCAGTTACGCAGCATATATATAGTAGGCGATTTGTTTGAAATGATGCTAGTAAATGGGTAGACTGCAATCATGAGCAGTTATTTTCTAAAAGAAAGTTATTTTCTCATGGCAATAGCCACAATATAGGTGGTCTACATTCCTTTTTCTTCTGCAATATGATGTTTCCAAAATAATTAAGGTTTTGATTTCCAGTTTTAAAGTCAATGTCGTTCATCACATCAGCACATCTATTGGTATCAAACACTTTTTGACTTTCTATATATTTTGATTGTTTGACTGCATTTGGACTGCTATGAAACGAACCTAGGATGAGGCAAAGAATATTCAGTCAGTTGTAAAACACAAGGGATGTCACTGCAAGAAGTCAGGATGCCTCAAGAGGTATTGTGAGTGCTTTCAAGCCGAAATCCTTTGCTCTGAGAATTGTAAATGTGTGAACTGCAAGAATTTGAAAAAACGTGAAGGGAGATTGGCTCTTTCAAATAGGAGCAATCTTAAATCGACGGCCTTCATCAAGAAGACAAATGCTACCATAACTGGTGCTGTTGGATTCTCCAGTTATAGGTCCTCTAAAAAGTCTAGGAAAAGAAAAGATCAGGTTATATTTCCGGGTTCAAAGAGGGAGCGGCATCCACTATTTCACAGCCTCACAAAAGATCAGCAGGTACTACATTCTTTTCACCTGGACTAAAAGAACATCCTAGCTGTTCAGTTGTTACTATCATGTATTGGATTTATACATCATTTGCACCTTTTCACGTGGAAAAGTGTCGTTTTCCCATAGTGATTATCAACTGAATCAGAATCAGTGTAAGTAGCTGCATATCCATGCCCATTAACATTTTCTATGTTAGATGGCTTTGCTCATGCATCTTCGAATGAAGTAAGAGAAACTGCATTTGACGGTCATGACAGCAAAATAATAGTTCACTTCCTCAGATTAAGGTTAACTCATTTCTGCTTGAATTGTCCTCCCTGGTTGTCAGATTGTTGGTTCTGCAGCATTGGCATCTTCAAAGATCACTTACAGGTTTATACCTCTAATAGTCTAATGACATTGCTTTTGTTTGCAGACTAAAAAGTGAAACCATCATTTTTCCACTAACTAGAGTTGCTGGTCATGCTGAAGGTCCTTGTTAGCAGGTAACATCCAACAGCAGGATATGGAGGAGTTTTGTTCAAATTTGATGGTGGTTTCACAGGTTGCTATGATCCTAGCAGGTGTAGTCTGATCCACAGAATTTTTCTGCTTTTTGGTTTCTGTACATGGTTTTGTTATTCTGACAAAATCCCATTCTCTTGGTTTTTTGTTATCAACGCTTTAACATCAGCCAGAACTAGTATATTTAAGTGTGCGCCACTATTTTCTGGTGATAGATTCAAAAACTTCTGAAAATACTTTGGCTTGATGAGCTAGACCTGGATGCTGAAACTATACTAATTTTTTCCCTTTTCCCTGATTTTCATTTTCGATGAATTTCTGATTTCATTCGTATCCTAATAGGTCTGTCAATTTGAATTTTTATTATTCTTTATGTTAAATTGTGTGGAGCCTGATAAGTACTGAACACCAAGTCACGTGTTCAAGGATCCAACTATGCGGTGAGTTGGGGGGGGGGGCTTGTAGGGGTAGCACCCCCATGAATGAAGGTGGGGGTTTGGGAGCCGTGCCTTCAAGCCAAACTGGGTATTTTTGGTATTTTTTTTTACAGATTTGTAGTCCTTGTTATATATATATATGAGCAACAACAGCTGTGGACATAGCCCTACTTAGGTGAGTCAAATAAATCTTGTGTTTTGATTTTGTTCTCTTTTTTGTTCTATATTTTTTTGCATTCGTCTCTCATACATCCTACATAGGGCTCGTCATAAACCTAACACTTTATTCTTCTTCGCAACTTGATTTTGTTCACGTGTACTATTTCTTTTAAATTTCATTAACAAAAAAAAGTTCATCTCATTTATGTAGTACGCGCTTATTGTTTCCAGACCAATATGGTTCCATACAAACTGTGACTGAAAACCAGACAACAAGCTTTCTAGCTAGTCGAGATGGGGAGAACCGCCACAAAGGACCTGAGGTTCACAAGGCTACACCAAATGGCTATTTGGTCAGGGATCAGGAGAACAAAAATGGCAATGATAATAACCACGCTACTGATGCTGATGTGCAGAAAGGAACACCAATATCTCCTGGAACACTTGAATTGCTGTGTGATGAGAAAAATGTGTTGTTCCCTCCAGATGCTTCCTCAGGCTGGATAAGGAACAATGTCTCCAAGACAGAGATCTACATACAGCAAGAAAGGCTTGTGCTGATGAAATTTCGGGATTGCCTTAATAGGCTCATCACACGTGGAAATAAAAAAGGTATGATATTATATATCTCATCCTTCTAAGTAGGCCAAACTCCTAGCATAATTACAGATGTAGAAGGATACTGGACCTAGATTGATAAACCTATTATTTATAAAAGGTTCAAACCCCTCTGCTCCAATGGAAGATTGGATTTGAGTTGGGAAGCAAATGGTTCCAATGAGATTTTGGTACTCAAAGAGCAAAAAGAGTTCTCACTTGTTTTTGCCCAGGGGAGGTTCCCTAAATAGTGGTCTTTATCACTCTACGAAACACAAACAGTACAGTGCTGCTCCGAATATAGTATGTGATCATGATCGTTAAAACAACATTCACTACTCAAATAAATAGACAATTTTGAGAACAATTACTGAGGTATTCTAGATTATTACCTACTTCCATAATGTGCACCACTGTAAGCTTTTGCAACTGTCATTTAGGTTCTGCGACTAAAGGGACCGTTTTCCAAACAGTCACCTCACGTGGTTTAATGTCATTTGGTTATAATGGCTTCATTCAAATGTGAAAGCACAGGTTCTGTTGATGTCCTATTGAGTTCATCCAAGACTTCTTCAGATTTTGCATTTGTAGATTTCGCCTTTCCCGGCCTTTGTTACCTAACCTGCCCCGTTCTGCCAATGTGCGTATTCTTTTTCTTTGTTCCTATCCATCTGAAAACTTCTCCCTGCTTTTCATTCTAATATTTCACTCAGAAAATTATTAGTTAAATATATGCATTTTGTTTGCTTTTCAGCCACACATTTGGTATCCAATTAGTAGAAAAAGCTAGCAACTGTCTTACTATATGTTATCTGATCAACTATGTTATATGGATTATGCTAAATCTATAAAATACACGTCAGACAGTTGATACTTGGATAATGGTATGTAATATGTGTTAGATGTGTAGTTGGATGTTCACCCGGAAGCCAAAAATGTTACACAGTAATTTGAGTTTACCAAAAAAAATTCATGTGATGCATGAAATGTTCTATGGCTCCATGTTAACACCAATTTACTCTAATAAACTAAAGAAATACATTAAAAATGCAAATATCTTGCATGTCCATGTGAACTTGCACATGGACAGATACCCGTCCCGACAGATATGCCCAATTTCATGTAACATAGCTTATCAAATATTCTATTGAAATTGCATGTTTTGAAGTAGACATGGTACCATGAGGAATCAGCTCAAATTATCATGAAAATTCATAGGTCTAATTTAATTTCTTAAAGTGGGCTAAATCTTTAACACCTCAAGAGAACCTTGCATTAAGCCTTCGTTTGGCTACCGGCTTTAAGCCGGCTTAAAAGTTGACCTTTTGACTTTTGACTTAAAACCCAAAAAGCTAAAAAGTCCTGTTTTTTAACCTCTAGCTTTTAACCTATTTACTTTTAAGCTTTTTGCCTTTTCTCATAACAATTTCTAATTTTATCATTCTACATATAAAATTACATAAATTTCAACCAAACAATTATATCCTAATTCATTTAGGCTGAAGGTTAACCATGAAATTTCACATTGAGTTTATTTGGTTTTTTGTGACTTAAAAGTCCCATTTTTTTTTTCAACCAAACGAACTTTTTGACTTTTTAACTTAAAGTGGCTTAAAATCAAAAGGCCAACTTAAAGCCAAATTGCCAAATGAAGGCTAAGTAGGAAGACTTGTTCCCTTTCCCGACCCCCTCCTCCCCCAGCAAGGTCCCACTTGCAAACATGTTTGCATGGTGCATCACCAACTTATTGCAGTAATAAAACTTTAAATATCTGAATTATCTTATTCTCCTCTCATTACCTTTCACTTCCTCTGTAACTAATGCATCTCTATCATTCTTATGTGCAATTGCAGAAACAGAATGTTTTTTCAGCTGAAGCTGAAACAAAATAATCAACAGGAATTTTTGAACAATTGAATTGCTAAATCTAGAACTGAAATGCTGACTGGAAGAGAAATCATGAGGAAATGGCAGTAAATGGTCATGATCTGGCTGATGCTGGACCACCTCTTTCAATAACTGCAGTTGCAGCCACTTTTTTAGGGTCCGCTAACAGAGGGTGGGAATCGTGCTGAAAATAGGAACATCTGCACAAGGTTCCCAGAAGCCAAGTACCACATCTAAGGCATCAGTCCACCACATATCCATGCAAAGGTAACAATCTGTGCCACCAATTAATCTAGCTCTCTTGTGGAGTGTAATAAAATGTTTTAGCCTAGTTGTTGCAAGCAACTTTGAAGAATTTAGTCATGCTCCATACCCGCTTGTTCCATCTATGCTCCCACGGTTTGTTGCTAATAAATTTGCAGAATGGAGTGGTAAGTACCATTCACAAGGTAGCAGAAGTCAATGGGATAATAGCGTTGATATTACCCATTGTTCCAGAGGGGATTCACTCACAGTAGGTAGAGTATGGCAGTGTTTATCTGCTTCACTGCTTGTGTCGATTACTCACAGTAGGGGTAGGCGAGGTAGAGTATTTTCAAACATCCAGACGTTATACTAAGATTTGGAATCACACTAAGAACAAACAATGACAAATGATGGATGCTATGTACGGATTTTTTAGCAAGAAAATCCTCATCCAAAATGATGACATACTGGCATTTTAGCACAACAGATACTGACAGTACTTTGTTTCAAAATAAGGGTACTATTATGCTACTCCTTTTGTTTGTACAGCACTACTACCTAAATTTCTGAATTCAAAATCTGTCAATGTGATGCTGAGGCCAACTGGTTCAATGGTTAAAACTCGGCCTATTAACCTTTGGGGTACGCCCCCATTAATGGGGACTAATCTGGACGTACTCTTTATGATGATGTGGTCCAACCATTTCAGGATGCACTAAACAAATGGGAGTCAAGAATTAACTTGCAAACACGAGTGAAGTCCACCCAGGTTTCCTTTTCCACACTCGCATTTATATATATTTTGCTCAACAGTTCAAATGGTTTTGTTTTCAGGGGTAAGAGATACCATCTCCACGATTCTTTTTTCTATTTCCAATCGCTAATCCATTTCTGCGGACCATATCCATGATCCAAACTTCCGAAATTAGTAATGTAAGCATGATCCCAAATTTCTTGAAGCCACCACTTTTACAGGTTTTTCCTGATGCCTTGTTGCAAATTGGTGGACCTTTTGGCCAAAAGAGGACTGTTCTACATTTTCCTTTTCATTGTATCAACCATTCCTTGCCAAAGTTCAATGGTTCACCGACGCTCCACGAAGTTCAAAATTGTACTTGATATTCTATTGAGTGTCCACCCAATTCAATATTTGTGTTAACCTTCTCTATATTCTTCAGAATTATTTGCAGAGGTAATAATTTCATAACCAGAGTAATTAAGCCAACTTCTCGGTCCATTCACCAATAATCGCCACAAGAACACACGCCATCTTTAAAATGATGATAGCGATTGACATCTCTGATGGTAATTTCCCTTTGGGTAACTTTTGAGATAAACTTGATTGCGACGTGGCAGTCTTCACAAACCCGGAGGTTCTTGGTTACCAAAAGCTTAGTCCTGGGGGGTGTGCTGATAAGTCCAAATGCAATTGCTAGCCTTTCACTGTGACTGCACACCATTCTAGTCTTCTCATCGTCATCTACGTCATGAAAAACAGGTTCTGTATTTGGGACATAGCCAGCTTCAGCCATTAGCCCTCCCACCCTTTCTAGTTCTGCATATATCTCATCGGACATAGGATGAGAAGTATCTCCAGAAAGAAATGCATGGACTTTGTTTTTCACTTCAATCCAGCTACAAGCAATGCTTTTCTTCAGGCCCCGATCTGTCATTAGCTTTCTTAGCTTTGCAACTCCTTCCCACTTCCCAGCTTGAGCATAAATGTTTGATAAAATAACAAAATTGCCTGCATCCTCGGGTTCAAGCTCAATCAGCCTCTCCAATGCCAGCTCCCCCAAGTCCACATTTCTATGGATTTTGCAAGAATTGAGCAAAGCACCCCAGACCCCAGAATCTGGTACCACTCTCATCTGCATTATAAGATTGTAGGCCTCGTCCAACCGACCACAATGGCCAAGGAGATCAACCATGCACGTGTAATGTTGAACCGTTGGTTCTATATGGTAATCTCTGGTCATCGATTCAAAGAAGTCCCACCCTTCATCCAGCAATCGGCCATGTCTGCAAGCCGAGAGAACGCCGACAAAAGTGATGTGATCTGGCCAAGCTTCTTGAACCATCTGCTCAAACAAATCAAGCGATTCTGTAGCATAACCGTGCATTGCGTACCCAGTAATCATAGCATTCCAAGAAACAATTCTTTTCTCTATTAGGCGATCAAACAAATTTCGAGCAGCCTTAACAGAACCACTTTTTGCATACATATCTACCAGGGCAGTTTTCACCCTGTCTTGGATTTCAAACCCATGTCTCCAACTAAACCCGTGAAGCTCCCTTCCTTGTGGAAGTGCTGCAATGTCAGCAGCAGAAGAGATAGCAGTGACAAATGTTGCGACGGTTGGCCTCACGCCTGTCAATGCCATCTCACCACAAAGAGATAAGCATTCCTCCGGGCACCCATTTTGGGAGTAAGCAGCAAGCATAGAATTCCAGAGGACCACATCTCTAACTTGAATCTTATTGAAGACTTGACGAGAATCGCCAACACAGCCACACTTTGCATACATATCAATAAGAGCTGCGCCAACAAAGACATCCGTTTCCCACCCGGTTCGTATCGTGTGCTCGTGAATGTCCCTGCCCGCATCAATTACAGAGAGTGCCGAGCATGCCTTAAGCACAAAGGGGAATGTAAAACTATCGGGAACTATCCCGTAATCAAGCATTCGGTAGAACAGAAATAATGCAACTTCAAAAGGCCCATTCCAAGCATACCCACGAATCAAGACATTCCAAAGAAATATGTTGTTCTTGGGAATTCTATCGAACAGAAGGTGGGCATTCGATAAACAGTCGCAAACGCAGTAGAGATTGACAAGCTTGGTGATTAAATTGGTATCGTGTCCGAAGCCAGAAAGGAAGAGGAGAGCGTGAAGCTGCCGCCCAGGCTCGATGGCTCTTCGAGCTATACAAGATTGGAGGAGAGATGCAAAGTCGAAGGACGAAATGTGGGTGGGATTGACCCGGAGTTTAGGAGGAGAAAGAGGAGCGCTTTCGATTGCTGGTGCAAGAGAGTGAAAAGGGGACTGGAATTGGTGGTGTGGAGAAGATGATGAATCGCAGAAGGTGGCCGGGTTGATACGAGAGCACAGAAGTAGATACTGAGAAAGAGAGAATCTCTTCGCTTTTCTTGTGATTTGAAGCAGCATTTGAAAATTTGTAGCAGTAGTAGAAGGAGACGGGACTTTGGATGGTGGTGGTGAGTGATGATAGGTGTGCAATAACAAGATGTAACGACGGAAGTCGAGAGCACTGACAAGTTTTTTTTTTAATGAAACTATCTTTGCGCCTTAACTTAAATCACAAAGGAAAGAAGATGGTTGGAAATGAAGGCCGAAAGGTGGCGAAAACAGTGGTGGGAGGGAGTGACATGTGGCAGTCGAAAGTAATAATGGGAATTAGTGGTCGTGAAAGAAAAAAAAATAGTATGTAAATTTATTTATAAAATATGTAAATATATATATATTTTTTATAAGAATTTATTAAATTTTAAAAATTATTTATAATTTTTTAAAAATAAAAATAATTATGTTTTTATTTGCAGTCTATAAAAAAATTTTAAAACAAAAATAAAAAATAAAAAATATAAACGTTATCAAACATAAATTTTTTGTAAACTGTAAATAGAAATATGTTTGATAATTATTTTTATTTTAATAAATTTATAAATAATTTTTAAATTTTATTAAATTCTTGTAAATAAAATTTTACTTGTTTTGTAAATAATTTTTTTAAATATTTTTTTTCTACCACCTCTAATTACCACATCTGGTTACTTATTTCGGCTATCAAGTTCGATCACCGTCTTCAATTATTATATTCGGCCACCCCCTTCGATCACTATCTCTGATCACCACATACGGCCTATTACCTTTGACAACTGCTTTCGGTCATTATTTTTGACCACCACATATGTCAATCACCTCCGATAACCACTTACGACCACCATCGTTATATCTTACTATTATTTCCAGCTAAAATATTTAGTCATCACTTTCGATCATCACTTTTAACTATTCGTTCCAACCACCACATTGAGCCATGCCTTCTGACGACTGTATACGGTCACTACTTCTGACCACAATCACTACTTTTTGTTATTATTTCCAGTTAATACATTCGGTTAACAACTCTTGTCATTACGTTCGACTATTATATTTATTCATAACCTTCAACTACAACTTTTTAAATATCTGTGTGTTAAATATGTTTTTGTTTTTATTTTTTATAAAAAAAACATGTTTTTTATTTATTGTAAACAAAAAAATAAAAATTTATAAATGTTATGAAGCAAGCCTTATTATAGGAAGATTTTTAAAAAAAATTAGCTATCTAAAATATTTAAATTGATTTAAACGCAAAACCAACTTAGGCTTTATCTGTATTAAGAATTGGAATAATATTTTTCATATGGTTTTTCAATTTTTAGTAAAAAAAACTAATATTGATTTAAATGGGTATATTTTTGAGATTCTTTTTGTAATGGAGAATTCAAAAAGTATAAATTTTTTACTAAAAATAAAATAAGAAGTTTAGATAAGATAAAAAAAAATTACTTCAAAACTTTTGTAAAATTTTTTTAGACTTTAATAAACTTTTTTAACATCATCTAATGGTTATACTTGTCTTATTCTTTTTATCACGATGAATCGATGGAGGAAAAGATGCAAATCAAAATATGAAACAGTGATGACAAGAAAAGCACTTTAAAAAATAGCTTTTAAAAAATCAAAAACAAATCTAAAATCTTCCACTGTCACCATTGGGGTCTCATTTGTCAATTAATTTTAAACCGAGCTTATTATTTTTTTACTTCAAACCAAAAATCTTACTTTTTAACCTTGATTTTTTTACCTTTTTGCTTATTGAATTTTAGCTTTTTTATTATTTTTTATTTTTTTACATATAATATTTCTATATATTTTTAAAAGTATTATAACTTTTATTATACATGTTTGTTTTTTATAAAAATTACATTTTTAAATTTTACTCGTCAAAATTTATTAAACAAAATCTATATTAAATATAAAATTATATAAAATTAAAATTAATAAAATTATAACAATTTCTTTATGACTTAAAACTTTTTGACTTTGGACTTAAAAGCGACTTTAAGCTAAAATTTTTTAGTTTATTGTCTTTTATTTTAAAATCACCTATATATTTCACAAAATAAATGTTTACTTATTTAACTTAAAATGACTTTAAATAAAAAAATCTAACTTAAAGCCAAGTTACCAAACAAAGCATATATATATAGAGAGAGAGAGAGAGAAATTTTCTATTGAATTGAGATACTATATGATAATTTATTATCAAATAATAATATCACATGTCAATGATGTGACATTACCATTGCATTGAATTTTCTGTCCAAATAAAAGGCCCAGGAGAGTTTATGCTTTTGTACTTTAACTACTTATTATGAGTTGTGGGATTTCTTTGGATGTTTCAGAATGAACTGTTGATGTTTCAGGAGAGAGATGTCATGGTGATACAAAAGCCACAGCACAAAACAAATGCACATTAATCATAAAACATTAATAATGAGGGCATCATCTCCTTTGGGCACATCACCTTCATCTTGCTCCAAAAACCATATACCATACAACTAAGTTTATGAGTTTCAGTGCTTTTACATGGCATAACACAGACAGCTGAAGCAGCTCATTGTGCAATTGCTGCATAAATTCATTACTACAATAAATTCATTACTACAAATACATATGAACCCATAAACACAATTCTAATATACAGAAATGGACTCTCAATTATATTGGCTTCTTAACCGCCTGCGAGTTACTGGCCTAATATATCAGATATTGACTTGTTAATGATTTGGACCAGCTCTTCCCTGTGGAACAAAGAAACAGAGGACACATCAAAGCTCAAGCAAAATGCGGCTACTGCAAATGAACAATGTCAATCACTTGCCCTATTATGCTAAGCAAGAGGCACCATTCTGTGCATGTATAGGCCACCAAAAGTGATTATGGTATCTTATTGATGGGACCAGAAGTGCAAAACTGACTCCCATTCACCTATATGGAGACCGGTTAAACCGAGATTGCGTCTTCCTTAATATTATAGATTAGTTATCATGGCCTCGTTTGGGAAGAGGCTTTAAGCAGGCTTACTGCCACAAAAAAGTAAATTGTCAAATCACAACCTTTCCTCTGTGTATGGTGGTTTAAAGCAACTTTTTAAACAATAAACTTTTTGCTTATTTGGATTGGAGTAAAAAAAAAATATCAAAAAAAACAAAAACAAAAAGCCTGGCTTTTAAGCCAGGTTGCCAAACAAAGCCTATAAAATTACGTAACACAGGTTTCATTAGTTCAATGCTGGAAAACAACACTCTCCCTTGGAAAATCTTATTTCCTTTGTTCGATGCTGGGAAACAACATTCTCACTTAGAATATCTTACCTATCAGGTTTGAATAAGAGATACCGATAAATGAACCACTGAAACAGAGAAACCCCAAGTAAGTATTTCAACAGGAAAACAGGAATAGTATCATGTCCACAAGATACTTCACTTCACAGCTATGTTGACAAAGGAAAGGAAGATTTAGATCTGAAAACAACTTGCAGCTGAAAAGTTATTGTTAAATCTCAATGTATGCTTTCCCTTTGTCTTCTAATCAATCAATTTAAACAAATATATTAAGTGTTCTTACCGAAGAAAACAATATCCCAATGAACTCAAATGCACTTGGGACAAGAGGAAGTTTGTCAATGGCCTATTCATATAATTAGGAAAAAAAAGAGTCATTAGAGGCAGTAAAGGATAAATCACCAAACATAATCAACCCAATTAAAAATCTACAAAGACATTTCCTAATAGCAACATTAAGCCCACAAACTGGTGTGAATGTTGATTAAGTCCACAGACTGGTGAATGTTGATAAGAATTGTGTTATTGATGGTTCAAACATGGTGGATTAAATTTTGTCTATCACGCTGCAAGTATTGACCATCATATAATTTAATTCCAGAAAAAGTTTGAAAACAAGGGACAGAAAGGAGTTCTTTCGATTCAGTTAAGTCACTTTTTATTTTTTATTTTTTTGGGTGAGGAGGGTATCCTGAGCTATTCCCCTGACTAGTTGCCGGGCAGAAGCTGTCCCCCCATCCCACACATACCGGTTAATTAATAGGCATAGCCTTGGGGATTGCGGTTGGCCCCAGGGGGATAAGCGCTTCATGGACTTTGAACTCGTGACCTACGCTTCTTGACTCAAGGGAATAAATCACTCTTTTCCCATCCTTTTCTCGGTCAGGGAGATTAGTCCTTGTTGAAGGCAGTAAAGTTGTGTGGATTTGTTTCCTCTTACAATGAAGCCCACTTATATTTGAAGATGATGATATGAAGACTTGTTGATAAATAAGATCTAGATCACTGATTGTCTACTCTATATTTACCGGTATAACATTTCTTCCTAGTAATGTCCTTCCACTGTTATGAATAGCTCGCTGACAGTTAAACTTGTTTCCTAAGAAGTTATCCAAGTCACTCTGTTCCTAGCACATTCTTTCTATTCTTCGATAAAGTAATATAGGATTGGAGTGATTACTGAAACAAGATTTGCAGATGCCCAAATAGCTACAATTGCAGCAAATCCCAGGCCTATAAGAGCAAGTTGATCTTCTGGTTTATCCCACTGCTCAAATAAAAATTAAAAGAAATCAGAGAACAGGAATACTATAAGAATGAAGAATACAAACGGAAGAACAAACAGACTTGTAGAGGGAAAAAAAAAAAGGAAAACAGAACCGCTACATAAAAATAATGCCTGTTAGATAGTGGATCTATCAGACTTAACTCTTAAAGGCAACCAAGAAAATCAATAAGGTTGCATTGCTTCTTCTCTAAACATTGCAAACCCTTCTCATTTTGAAAGGTAATTAATAAGAAAAACAGAAACAGAGAGAAAGGAAGGAAAGGGAAATTGTACCAAATGAAAAAATGATCCAAGCATTTGAATACACATTGTTAAAAACTTCAATTTTTTGGTTCAAAAAATGGCAAAAAAGGATTGTGGACAACAAGAGATAAAGAGACAAAGAGAACTCACAACATCTTGAACAGATTTAGCAACACTCAGAGAGGTCGAAGATTCAGAGCTTTGACCAGTAGCCTTTGCAAAAATGACAACTCGACCCTGTCTCTCTGCAGTAAAAACTATTAGAAACACATTAAAGAAAGATGAAACTTAAGCATTAAATGCTACAATGAATTGGATAGAGTGACATGTAATCCCTCTCTATAAGGTTAGCTTGTGTGAGCTGGAGAAGCCTGTATGAGCTGGTAGTCACAGCGATTGTAAACGGTTAGCTTCTTTGTTGGTGGTGTATAGTCTCGTACAGTTGGGATACTGTTTGTAGTTGGTGTATGTCTTTACCTGGTAATATCGTGATTGTTGGTTCTCAATAAAACTTAAATTACTCACAAAAAGAAAAAAAAAAGTTCACCAGAGTTCGAGGGATAGACAAGGTTTTCACCAAATTCGGTAAAAGAAGATTTAGGGGATAAGCTTGGTATTTTTTCAGAAGATTTGATGAAATGTTTAAAATACGAAGGATTGAAGCATTCAATCTTTCATAAAAAATGGTTAAAATAGATTTTGAGGATAAGTTGTGGTTTTTTTTATATATTAAAAAGTGAAAGGTTTGCTTGTAGCCATTGGAATGTAAAATCTCATATGAAGCTTTGAACCAAAAATTATACTCAAATATGATGACAAAAATGTGAAGAGTTGGAATCTCCCCTTCCAAAAAAACAATTAAAAAAAAATAAAATCCGAACTTTATGAAAAATGGGTCAAAAGTGAGCTCCATCCCTTTCATCAAACCAATACTAGATTAAGAAAAAACTTAATTTTCATCAAATCAAGGAAAATGCAATTTTTTCACCAAATTTGGTAAAAGAAGAGTTAGGGGATAAGTTTGGAATTTTTTAGGAGATTTAGTGAAATGCTTAAAAGATGAAGGACTGGAGTATTCAATTTTCCCATCAAAAATGGTTAAATGGGTATTGGGGATAAGTTAGAAATTTTTTAGAAGATATGATGAAAGACTTGGTTATGACCAATGGAGTGTATTCAAGTAAAGCTTTTAACCAAAATTTTACTTAAATTTAAAGAAAGAAAAGATGAAGTGTTGGAGATGAACTTACAAGCTTAAACCCAAGATTTTAATGGTGCCAATTGAAATTTATATTAGGACATGACGTCAAAACAGCATCATCTAGAGAGTCTCAAACAAGTATTAACTTTACTGAACAAACTTTCACATAGTAACACAGAAATGGAAACATACTTAAAGATGCAGTAACTACGGATGTGTTAACAATCCCTCAACCCACACCAATCTGCCAATTCGCACCAACTCATGCGGTTTATGTAAGAAAGTGATTGGGTGCATAGGGTGAAAAAAATGAAACAAATCGATTGGTTGCAATTATATTTTTCGACTCGTCATTAATCCAACCCGCCTTGGATGTATGTTAGGTATCGTTTTTCATGTAAAAATTTCAACCTCGTTTATATTATTAGCTATATAGCTTTTCTATAATTTAAAAAGAACAAATTAAAGCATTTATGACTTTGATTACTACTATATCCTATTATTTCTTTTTGATTAATATGCATCTTAAGTATGTTGGAATATGTGAATTTCATTGGCCATGGAAATTCAGATTTCAATAGCAGATTCAATTACAATTGGATTGGCCATTTCAATTGCA
>JAOTRH010474009.1:11198-26413 GCA_034768845.1 Heliamphora exappendiculata | reverse complement strand
TTTAAAAATTAAATAAATATTTTATTAAAATATCAATTAATCCAAGATCAAAATAGAGACTACATCAATTTAAACAAAATATTCATATAAAGATTCGAAAAAATATTCCAACAATATATTTGAGTACTAACAAAAATAAGCATTCTATATTCATGATATAGGGTAATAAACATCAAATAAAAAATAAATAAAATAAATAAATATAGGTCAATGGCTCACGAAGCCACTGGCTCATTGCTATAGAAAATTAGAAATCAAAAATATTTTGGGTTAAAGAAATTAGAAAAATGATTTTGGTATGAGATATTGAGACCTAGAATTTTTAATTTTTACTTTTCTATTTATGCCTTAAGAATTAATAATTAGGTTAGAAGTTATGAATTACAAATTAACAATAAAACAAAAAATAATTAAGTAATAAGTATTATATGCGTGCGGGTCAGTTGAATAGTGGGTGGAAGTAACCGAAATCTTCACCATCAACCGACCCATGTGGTCTCTTTCTCAACCGCCCAATTTGCTTTGCCTTTTGCTTTTAATTTACTTGGATCAGTGCGGTGTGGGCGGATGCGGGGCAGTTGGACGGGTTAGGCGAATTTTTGAACAGCCCTATTCATTAGTGTAAAAGGTTTTTAAATGCACTTGTGAAGTATTCGGTATAATACAAATTCTCATGGAAAGTTTTAAGGAGTGAACGTAGACTTGTGAAGAGGCCAAACCACAATAAGATCCTTGGTGTTTAGTTATTATTTTTCTACCTTACCTCTTTAACTTTTTTACACTATATTTCTCTGTGCTTAAGTGCTTTTATCTCTTTGTGAAATTAAAAGATTTTCAAAACAGTTTTTAAAATAGTTTATTTATTTTTAAAATTCAATTCACCAACATCTTGGGTTGCCTAGGACTAACAATTGGTATTAAAGAAAGGACTATTGCTTTTTGACTTAACAGTTTAAGAGGATCCATGACAACCAATATAGGCCTTATACACTCTAAGGGACAGTTCACAAATAAACATTCTGTGCTTAAGTGCTTTTATCTCTTTGTGAAATTAAAAGATTTTCAAAACAGTTTTTAAAATAGTTTATTTATTTTTAAAATTCAATTCACCAACATCTTGGGTTGCCTAGGACTAACAATTGGTATTAAAGAAAGGACTATTGCTTTTTGACTTAACAGTTTAAGAGGATCCATGACAACCAATATAGGCCTTATACACTCTAAGGGACAGTTCACAAATAAACATTCTTCATTTAATGGAATAAATTACAAATATTGAAAAGCCATGATGAGAATATACATCCAGACTATTGACTATGGCCTATGGAGGGTCATCATTAATAACCATAAAAGGCCTTACAAAGTAGTGGATGGCTCCACTATTCTTAAATTTGATAGTGAGGGGATTGAGGAAGATATCAGGGAGATACAAAAAAAATGCCAAAGCAATGAACTTACTTTATTACTTACTTAACCCTAATGAATTCAATAGAATTGCTATCTGTGACACTGTAAAAGATAAATGGGATAGATTGAAAGTTATCCATGAAGGAACCAGCCAAGTTAAGGTGTCAAAAATTTACTTGCTTGTCCATAACTATGAACTGTTCAAAATAAAGCACGATGAAACTATTTTTGCTATGTTCACCAAATTCACTGATATTATCAATAGACTAAAATCTCTTGAAAAAATGTACACTAACGTATAAATGGTAAGAAAAATTTTCAGATACATGCCTAAGAACTAGGAACCCAAACTAATAGCTATCCAAGAATCAAAGGATCTTACTCAGCTCAGCTTGGAGGAGTTGCTTGGTTCACTCATGACTCATGAGATGAGTCTGAAGATGGATGACGAAAAGGACAACAAGAAAATGAAGGGAATAGCCTTAAAGCCATCCATCCTCAAAAAAGAAGAAGAAGAAGAAGAAGAAGCCTCTAGTGATGAGGATGATAACATTACCCTCATCACCAGAAAATTCAAAAGATTTATGAGAAACAAAAAACAAAGAAGAAGGAAGTTCTTCAAAAAAAAAAAGACCACAAAGGAGAAAGCAGCAATAGAAAAGATGAAATAATCTATTTTGAATGCAAGAAATCTGGCCACATGAAGGCTGATTGCCTTCAGCTCAATAAGCACTATAAGAAGTGCTACAAGAAGGCAATGTTAGCTGCCTAGGGTAAAAGTGATGACAAAGCTCATATGAAGAAAAGAATGTGAATGAAGTAGAAAATTTCTGTCCCGTAGCTAAAGAAGGCAGTGAGTTAATTGGTGACTCTTTTTCTTTTGATGAACTTAAATTGCCTTTGCAAAAATGCACAATGAGTTAAGAAAATCTCGTACTAATAATGTCATCCTTAAGAAGATGGTTTTCACACTCCACTGAAGTAGAATCCTTAAAAGAGGAAAAATATATTTCTTCAAAATAGGTTACTTCTTTAAAAAATGAAAATCAAACTTTAAAAGAAAAAGTAAAAGACCTCACCAAAACTTTGCACAAGTTCACTCAAGGAAAAGAAAACCTAGATAAACTCCTAAATATGCAGAATTGCGTTTTTGACAAAGCTGGCCTAGGATACCAACCAAAGAAGAAACAAAAAATTGTTCAGTAATATATCTGTAAAAGCATCTCCTAACAACTCTAGTGCCGTATGCTTTCAGTGGTATGAAAATGGTCTCAGTGTCGCGCACTGCCCCTTAAGAAAAGATCTTGCAAAAACTATAAAAAAAAAGGTTTTTGTTTTGAAGGGAACACACTCTAATGGGACAAATTCAAGCGGACCCAAGAAAATTTGAGTACCAAAATTCAAAAAATTGATTTTTTTTTTGCAAATATGTCTCAAATCCTCATTCAAGCAAGATAAATAGTACATTGACAGTGTTTGTTCAAGACACATGACAGAAGACAAGTTAATGATTGCCTCTTTCACAACCAAAGATGAAGAAATTTGTGACTTTTGGGGACAACAACAAGGGTAAAATCAGTAGAATTAGTAGTATTGGTAAAATTCTCTTTCTCTCTATTGAAAATGTTTTGTTTGTTGATGATTTGAAGCATAATCTTTTAAGCATAAGTTAACTTTGGGATAAAGACCACAAAGTTAATTTTGAACACTCTAAGTGTATCATAGAAAGCACAACTGATAACAAGGTCATATTTGAAGGTCATAGATATAAAAATATTTACACATTTAATTTAAATGACATGTCCAAAAATGACACAAAATGCTTGGCTGCAATAAGTAATAACAGTTGGCCATGGCATAGAAGGTTTGGACGTACTTACATGAATTTAATTTCAGAGCTTTTGAGAAAAGATTGGTAGTTGGTTTACCTCAACTCAGATTTGAAAAAGATAAAATCCGTGATGCATGTCAGTAGAAAAAACAAGTCAATAGTTCTTTTCAATCAAAAAATGCTATTTCAACATCTGAGCCACTACAGCTGTTACACATGGATTTGTTTGGTCCAACCAGAACTCTTAGCCTTAGTGGTAAGAGATATGCAATTATTGTAATTAATGACTTTTTTAGATACATTTAGGTATTATTCATAGTTCATAAAGATGAAACCTTTATTATTTTTTAAATATGTTTAAAAAAATTGAAAATGAAATTTTTTTTTCAGATCATAACTATCAAAAGTGATCATGGTAGGAAATTTGAAAATAAAGATTTTGAAACTTTCTGTGATGTGATTAGTGTAGACTATGACTTTTTGGCTCTTAGAACTCCTCAACAAAATGGTGTAGTTGAGAGAAAAAATAGGACCATTGAAGAAATGGATAAGACTATATTCTGTGAAAACAACCTACCAAGATATTTCTGGATTGAGGCAGTTAACACGGCATGCTACGTTGTGAACAAAGACATGATTAGAGCATCTCTTAGGAAATTTTCATATGAGTTATGAAATGAAAGAAAACACAACATCAGTTATTTTTCATGTTTTTTGATGTAAATATTTTGTTTTAAACAACAACAAAAACTTTTTTTAAAAAATTGATGTAAAATCTAATGAGGGTATTTTATGATATCCTAGCTCCAGTAAGGCTTATAGAGTATTCAACAAAAGACTCTTGATGTGGAAGAGTCCATTCATATTGCTTTTGATGAATATAGTATTGGCTCTTCGAAAGATATTTGTGAAGATAACCTTATAGATATTGAAAAGAATTTTGAGGACATTTTTATCAAAGATCAAAAGAAGCCAAATCAGAATAAAAACAACATAGAGTAACAAATTTCAGCTCAGTCGAATGAAGAACCTTCAAACCAAGAAAATTTGGAGTTTCCCAAGAAATGGAGGTATGCCTATGATCACCAAAAAGATTTGATCATTGGTGACCCTGCTTAGGGTATCAAAACTAGATCTTCTCTTCATAATATTTGTGCTAACCTGACTTTTCTTTCTTAAATCGAACCAAAACATTTTGAAGAAGCTGAAAATGATGATTGTTGGATCTTGCCTACGTAACAAGAGCTGGATCAATTTGAAATAAATAAAGTTTGAACTTTAGTACCAAGAGTTAAGAATCACTCCATTATTGGAATCAAATGGGTTTTTAGAAATAAAATAGATGAGAATTGAGCGATTTTTAAAAACAAAACTTGATTTGTAGCCCAATATTACAATCAAGAAGAATGCATCTATTTTAGTGAAACTTTTACACTAGTGGTTAGGTTAGAGGCTATTAGGATTCTATTTGCTTTTACATGCTTTAAAATTTTCAAATTTTATCAAATGGATGTCAATAGTGCCTTTCTAAATAATTTTATTGTATAAGAAGTTTATGTAAAACAATCTCTAGGTTTTGAAAATCCTAATTTTTCAAATTATATTTACAAACTCTCCAAACTCTCTATGGATTGAAACAAGCTAGTGTTTGGTATGAAATGTTAAGCAAATTTTTAATAAAAAATAATTTTTCAAGAGAAAAAATTGACACAACTTTTTTCATAAAATCAAAGGAAAAAGATATGTTAGTTGTGCAAATTTATGTTGATAATATCATTTTTTGCTCAACTAATGAAAAACTCTACAAAGATTTTGCTAAGTGCATGCAGGAAAAATTTAAAATAAACATGATGTGTGAGCTCAATTATTTCCTTGATTTTCAAATTAAACAAACAAATGAAAGAATCTTCATCAATCAATCCAAGTATACTAAAGATCTATTAAAGAGGTTTGACATGTTAAATACCAAACCAATGGGAACTTCAATGTGTCCTTCAACAAAACTAGACAAAGATGAAATTGGTAAGGCAGTAGATGAGAAAAAATATCAAGGTATAATTGGCTCTCTACTTTATTTAACTGCTAGTAGATCTGATATAATATTTTGTATCTGTATGTATACTAGATATCAAGCAAATCTTACAGAATCACACACGACTGCTATCAAGTTCATTTTTATATGCCTCTTAGGTACACAAAATTTATAATGATTTTATTCTAGAGGTATAGTCTTTGAGTTATTTGGCTAATAGATGTTGATTTTGCCAGATGTAAAATTGATAGGAAGAGTACTGGTGGAATTTATTAATTCCTAGGATACTTTCTCATATTTTGGTTTAACAAGAAATAGAATTCAGTAGTTTTATCAACTTTTGAGGCTAAATACACAGTAGTAGATAGTTGATGTGCACAAGTTCTTTGGATAAAATAACAATTAGAAGACTATGATGCTGTCCTAAATCACATTCCCATTAAGTGTGATAACACTAGTGCGATAAACATATCCAAGAATCCCATACAGCACTCTAGAACTAAATAAATCGAAATAAGAAATCACTTTATTAGAGATCATGTGTAAAAAAGAAAATATTAAATTTGAATTTGTAAGCACAAACCACCAATTAGCTGTTATATTCATTAAACCTCTTAATGAGAAAAGGTTTTGCTATATAAGAATAGAACTTGGTATGTTATGTACTCCTAATTGATGATTATTTATAATATGTTTCATACCAATTTGTTGTGCTTCCATTTTCTAAATGTTGTCTAAAAGGTGTTGACATCTTGTTAGTTAGTGTCGACAGAAATTCAAAAAGTGTCAACACTCAGATAAATAGTGTCGACACAAATACCACTGGTGTCAACCCCCTGCTAGATAGAGTCAACACAAAACTCAAGATTGTATAATCCTGAATGCCCTCTTAAAACTGTGGACACCCCAATGGATAGGGTCGACACAAATTACTGGGTTATATAAATTAGGGTTTTCTCCTTTCTTCTTCATGCTTTCAATTTCTGTTGGAAGTTTTTTGAAATCAATTGGCTTTAATTTCTAAACTTAAACTTAACTCCCCAAAATATCATGTGGCAGGGTTCCAGAGGGCGCGCCCCTTGGTGGGGGTTCTAGGGATAACGCCCCTAGGTGGGAGTCTGAGGGCAGCGCCCTCAATAGGGTGTCAATAGCCTAACCCAATCGAATCTCTATTAAGCATATCTCAATTAAGCATCATAGCAAAGTATCGACACAGGAAGGAGTCGACACAAATAGCAAAGGTGTCGACACAAACAATCGAGGGGTCGACACAAACAGAGAAAGGTGTCAACACAACCGTCGAATGTGTCGACACAAACACCCCAGGTGTCGACACAAAAGAGCCGAGAGATTCAACGCAAATAGCAACCAGCGAATGTGTCGACACAAACGGAGAGAGGTGTCGTCACAAAAGAACCGAGAGTCCAACTAGAGAAATGCGTCGACACTACCATCTTGCTAATGATAGCAGTAGAGATCAAGAAGATGAAGTTGATATAGAGCAAAGACGCAGTAAACGGGCTGAGAAATCAACCTCTTTTGGTCTGAATTTTCTAACCTACTTGTTAGAAAATGAGCCTCGTACGTACAAGGAAGCTGTGAGGTGTCCTGAGGCTCTATTTTGAAAAGAAGCGATTAAAAGCGAGATTGATTCCATACTACAGAACCATACGTGGGAACTAGTGAATTTACCACAAGGTAGTAAGCCTTTGGGCTACAAATGGATCTTCAAGAGGAAGATGAAAGTAGATGGATCAATAGATAAGTATAAAGTTAGGCTTGTTATCAAAGGATACAGACAAAAAGAATGCCTAGATTACTTTGATACTTATTTTCATGTATCCAGGATAACCTCAATTTGTATGATAACCGCTATTGCGGCTTTACAAAATCTAACGATATATCAGATGGATGTAAAAATAGTTTTTTTAAATGGAGATTTAGATGAAAAAATATACATAGAACAACCTAAGGGTTTTTCTAGGCCTAAAAGAAATGGCTGTAGACTAGTTAGATCGTTGTACGATCTAAAGTAAGCTCCTAAATAATGGCATAAAAAGTTTGATAATGTAGTAATGTCTCATGGGTTTCGAACCAACGAATGTGACAAATGTGTATATGTCAAAGACACTGATGAAAGTTATGTCATCCTGTATTTTTACGTTGATGGCATGCTCATTGTGGGAAGTAATGACAAGGTTATCTAGCCCATTAAAGATATGTTGAATTCAAAGTTTGACAAGAAGGATATGGGTCTCGCTAATGTGATTCTAGGTGTCAGATCACCAGAACATTGGGCGGCCTTACGTTGTCCCAAACTCATTATGTTGATAAGATTTTGAGAAAATTCAACAATTCTGACACTAAAGTCACCAGGACCGCGGTGGACATGAGTATCCATTTATCCAAAAATGGGGGGGAAAGTGTCTCCCAATTAGAATATTCTCAGGTCATCAAAAATCTAACGTACTTGATGAGTTGTGCAAGGCCTGACATAGCTTACTCAGTAAGTAGACTGAGCTGATACACGAGTAATCCATGACATAATCACTGGAAAGCGATAGTTATATTGCTACGCTATTTGAGATATACTCGTGATCTGGGGCTGCACTACACCAGATATCCAGCAATATTAAAATGGTACTGTGATGCAAACTGGATATCGGACACAAAAGACTCAAAGTTTATAAGAGGATTTGTATTTCTACTTGGTGGTGCAACGGTATCTTAAAAATTTTTTAAACAGACGTGTATAGCATAATCTACGATCGAATTAGAACTCGTTGCTTTAGATAAAGCAACTGAAGAATCCGAATGGCTACGACAATTTCTTGAAGATGTTTCAAGATGGCCTAGACCTGTACCAGCTATTTTTATCAATTGCGATAGTCAATCGGCAATAGATATGGCACATAGTCATATGTATAATAGTAAGTCTAAACATATACATCGTAGACATAATACCATTAGAAAACTACTCTCAAATGGGATTGTCACAATTGACTATGCAAAATCAAATGACAATATTGCGGATCTACTAACAAAAGGGTTAACCAGAGAATTAGTTGAAAGAGCAGCCATATGAATGGGATTAAATCCTCTAACATAAAAAAAGTTGTCGTGAAGTAAAACCCAACCTAGCTAACTAGAGATCCCAAGATCTAGGTTCAATGGGACAACCTAATTGTGTATACCTAGGATAATCACCGTGGAGTTTGTGAACTCTTACCTATTCCTATGATGCAACGGTGATTTGGAAGGTTAAGTATTAGCTTTTAATGACTTTTACTGGTGAGGCAGGCTAGTATAGAGAAATGCTATTGGATAAAAGTCACATATGTGAGTATGAAGTGGGGCTGCTTTTTTGAGAATTTGACAAGGCAAAATTCTCGAGAAAATACTTGCAGAACTAGGAAGAGTGTTTCATGGGCAAAACGAACACAACCGTGAGAATAAAAACTTTGTTGTGAAAGTTGTTGTGTGAAGCCTATTATCTCGGTTTACTGCTAAGGCAACACAGTTCAAGGCGAAGTTGCTCACTTGTTTGCCGATAAATCTGATAGGTTCTCACAAGGAAAGGTTTAAGGCTAACCGCTACCAATCCTATGTAGGGACTTTCAATTGTCTATCTCTCTTGCAATCAGTTGTGTAATCTAGATTTGTACTCCCGCCAATTTTATTCATGGGGGGATTATTAAAATTTTTCTGAATTCAATTGACTTTAATTTTTGAATTCAATTAGCAATTGAATTGGCCATTCAATTGGCAATTGAATTCAAGCCATTCAATTGGATTCAATACCAGAATTCAATTGACAATTGAATTGGCCATTCAATTGCCAATTTAATTCTGGTGTAACTCTCTATGAGAGAAATTCTGTATAAAGAGACTCATGTTGTTCCCTGTTATATTCTGAAAAAACACACAGACAAGAGGTATATGGATACAGAATACAGTGAGAGGAGGAAGAGAGATACAAATTCTGATAGTCTATTGTGAGAGAGAGAAAGACGGACGAGGTTCGTTCGTAGCCGATCCTTGGTGGTGTTCCAACGTTCGGGTCAACCGTTTTATACTGGGAGAGTGACGCCGGTGGAAAACCTACAACACCCTCGGTAGGCGGTGAATCATTCTTAAGGAAACTGTGCTTGCAGGACTCGATTTGCATATTCTATTCATGTTATTTTACAATTTTATTTTCTATAAATTCTGTTTATTGTAAATGTTGAAAGTTAATAAAGATGTATTTTCTACATCACCGAGCATGTATCTTGTGGCGTTATATTTCTCCCAACAATTTCATTTAAAACTTTTTGGAAAATTCATTCACTTTCCTCTCTTATTCTCTCAAATTGAAACCCTAAAGTTTCAATCTCTCTCTTTCAAACCCCAATCTTCAACCTAAAGTCTCAATCCCTCTTTCTCAAACTGTAACCCTCAACAATGCCTCCTAAAACAATCGAAAAGAAAAGCAAGAGAAAATACACCGGCGAGGGCTCGAGCTCTTGAGCAACCAAATAGAAGAAGAAGACAACGGAGTTTGCTAAAGAGATGGGCTTCGAAGCCGCACTCAACTTTCAATCCAAAGCCATCAAAAACCTCTTCCACCTCCAGTTCCCCAACAGAAAAATTTTTCCTGATAGGTCCATTAACCTCCACTTCTTTGATTCTACAAACATGAGATTCAGTCAATGGTTTGACACCCTAAGGTGGATAGACCTGTTAAACCTTCAGGACCCTCACTATCCCACCTTTGTGAAACTCTTCTATACTCACCTAAAAATCAAAGACCCCTAAAACGATACCTAAATCACTTCTTGGATTAATAATGTTGAAATCTCTTTTGACCACAAGAAATTGAACACCATCCTAGGCCTCCCTTATGGCAATCTTCTTGTCCCTTACCACAAAAAGAAGAGAACAATTGAGAATTTCCCTTATCAAGAGGCTGTCCAAAAAATCTTCGAAATTGAAAATGTGGACACCTCGAAATCTTTTGAAGCCAACTCTCTTAGTCCATAAATGAGACTCTTGCATCACTTTGTAAATCACATCTTTTTGCCCAAATCTGAAAAATTTAGAAATATCACCTATATGTACATTTTTATTATGTGGTGCATAATTAAGGACATAAAAGTTTGACCTTGGCTTTCTTTTCATCTCTAGCATGTTGCAAACCTACTTTAAACCAAACACAGCCCTACCTCATGGGATGTACCTAACCAGAGTGTTCAAGTATTTTGGCTTAGACCCTTTAAAGGAGAAAGGAATAAAATTCTCCAATCACGCTTTATATGACCAGACCACTCTCAAACACATGCACATTGTCAAGAAAGATGACATCTAGACCAAGAGGGACCCCTTACACTTTCCCCTCTGGTGCCACTCCCTCTACTACTCATCACACTCTTCCACCACCTAGGTCACCCTCCTCTCATTCTCTCATTAATCTTGATCCATCTTCTCCTAGAACTCCCTTTCACTCCCAATTTGCTCCTTCCTCACCTTCTCACCCTCATCCCCTTCATCTCAACACTTGGATGATCTCACCACTCTTGTCCAAAATCTTAGCACAACTCTCCACTCGTCTCTTGATTCTCTCCACAAAAAGGTGGATTCCCAACTCTCTAAGCTTAACACTCGAGTTGATGGGGTTGTCATCCTTGTCTCCATTCTAGGAAGTAAACTCAAGAGCCTTAAAGGTCAAGTTCGACCAGCATATAAGGCTAAAAATGCTCTCAGCCAACATGTGACCTCCAGTATCGACTCCATCGTCCAAGCCAACCTCAGAATCTTTGCCCAAGTTAGAAAATAGTATGACGAAGGCATTATGGTTGCTGTTCAAGAGAACTCCAGACAAATCTAAGAGCACATAAAGTGGCTCAAGGAAGTCTGGACCAAACAATTCAAGCAAAAGGAGACCCCTGAGGAAAGGGCTACAAGACTCGAGAGAAAGTGATCCAGCCCTCTTAGCAAAATTTGAAATGTTAAAGAAAAAAGAGAAAAAAGCTGAAAAGGCCTCATTAGCAAAAAAGCTGAACTATGAAGATCTCTTCTCCTTCTCAGTGTCTTTTTTTTTATGTTGTCAAAAGGGAAGAAACATTGTGAGAAATATGTTGAGAATTGTGAAATGTATGTTGTGAATTGTGAATATGTGCCTGTATTTTTTTTCTAAAACGTGCATCAGAAACTCTTATGTCATTATTCTCTATGTTGAGAATGTTGGAAATGCTAATATATGCTAAATTTCTCTTATGTTATTATTCTCTATGTTGTTTATGAATGATTCAATTCAATATGTCATTTTTTTGTTTTGAATGTTATTGAATGATGAATGTATGGATACAAATATCAAAAGATATGTTACGCTTTCTTATCTTCTTAGCCAAGGGGCATTTAAATAAATTTTGATGATTTTTATTAAAAGGCATTTTCTAATTAAAGTCTAAAAAGATAAGAAATAAAATATTTTTTAAAAAGTTTGAGTTGACACTTCATGCTAAATGAGTCGATACCTTGTGTTCTCTAAAAGAGCTTTTGAGTCGACACCTTTTGTTATTTGAGTCAATACTTCATGCGAAATGAGTCGACATCTTATGATCCCTAAAAGAGCTTTTGAGTTGACATATTTAGATTTTGAGTCGACACCTGTATGCAGAGCTCATTTTTTAATTCAAGTGTCGACACCAATAAGTCAAGGGTCGATACTTCTAACGATTTGTTTGAAACTCTATAGGAAATCCTTGAGTAGACACCAGCAAATGCTTGAGTCGACACCTTTAGATCAAAGCACAAAGAACAAGTTGAGTCGACACCAACAAGTACTTGGGTCGACATCTCACCACCTTTGACTGAAACTCAACTTTGAGTCGACACCAGAGATCATATGAGTACTATGTTGCCCTCAAAGAACCAATTAGTCTTTGAGTCGACACAAAAGAACATATGCGTCAACATCAAATGACCCTCTGGGAACCTCTCAATCTTTGAGTTGATACAAGAGAACATATGAGTCGACACCAAATGGCACTCTGGGAACCTCTTAGCTTTGAGTCGACACAAGAGAACATATGAGTCAACACCAAGTGATCCTCCGAGAAACAAAAGTTTAAGTTGACACTAACTTTAAGTTGAGTCAACACCAAAGTCTAGAGGCCAATGTTCTTTGGCTGGGTCAACACCAAAGTAATCATGAGTCGACACCAAAGAAGACGTGAAGGCTTCAGTCGACATCACTCAGTTTTGAGTCGACACCAAGCATTAACCTGAAGAACCTAATTAGTCAACGCCAGATTCAGTTTGTGTCGATCTTAAGGTACTAAGGCTAAGAGACAAAAAGTTGAGTCGACACCCATGAAGTATGAGTCGACACTTTCACCCTAGAACTTAAACCAAGACTAGTCTGTGTCGACACCTGCGACGAATTCCAAAAATGGAGCATGGTTCAACGGTAACATTTCAAAACATTAATTGCCTCAACTTACCACCAATGGTCAGTTTCTTCAGTAGGCTATAAAAGGAGCAAATTTGAGCTTTGAATATGATGAACCAAGTGCATAAAAATCTATTAAACATGTTAGTCCTAGGAAACCTAAAAGGGGCTAAATTGAGTTTTAAAACAATAATAACAATTTTAAAAAAAAATTTGAAAATTTTTTAATTTCACAAAAACAAATATAGCATACATATAATTAATAGTGAAATTAAAGAGGCAAGAGAGAGAAAGTGGAACCAGACGCCAGGATATATAGTGGTTTGATTTCTTTCAAGCATGCGTTCACTTCCCAAGACTTCTTTTGAAAATTTGCACTACATCTAAATGTTTCACAAGCACATTCAAAAGCCTTATAACCTGAAGAAGTTTCTATAAATAGTACATGTTTTTATAAAATCTCTTCATCTCTTCTTTAAGAAATTAGCTCACTTTCTTAAAGGATCACAAGGGTAACTCACCATTTACAATAAATGAGATTGAATCAAACATTCACAAGTACTAACTCCTTACAATGATTTGATAATAAATGAAGTACTAACTCCTTACAATGATTTGATAATAAATGTATAAGGAAATGAGAGTATTTAGTTGGAGGAATAAATGTAGTAGTAAATACTTTAATGAAGAATTTGAGCTTTTAATGAAATCAATAGAATAGTGCCCAAAAGTTTGAAGCTTTGAAATCTACTCCTTATATAGCCAACTGAAGCAAATGACCATTGGTAGTTGGTGGAGGCAATTAATGCTCATGAAAATGTTACCGTTTGAACCTGCGCACTTTTGAATTTCGTCGCAAGTATCGACACAAATATTTTTGGTGTCGACACAATCTGGTCGTGGTCTTAGTTCTTGGACAAACATGTCGACTCAATGTATCGTTGGTGTATACCTTTTTTTTGTATTTTTATCACCTACACAGTGGTATCGGCTCATGATAATTTTGATATCGACCCTTACATTACTTCAGTTTTTCAGTTAGGACCTTAGTGTCGACTTATATTAGAGTTGGTGTCAACTTAAGGATTCATGGTCTGCTCATAGTGTCGACTCATGTCTTTATTGGTGTCAACTTAGATGAGAGATTTTAGCTATTAAAAATTCGGTGTCGACACAAATTGCCTTTGGTGTCGACTTAGCCAATCAACTTTGGCTACTGAAAAACCAGTGTCGACACTTCTTTACTTTGGTGTCGACCCAGGCAGTCCGACTTGGCTACTGGAATTTGGTGTCGACACTTGTCTTTTTTGGTGTCAACCCAAACTGCTTGTTTTCGGAGGGTGTCTTTGTGTTGACTCATTTGTTCTTCGGTGTTGACACGTTTAGATTAGTGTTCGAGGGATGACTTGAAGCCTTGGTATCGACTCATTCCTTCATTGGTGTCGACAAACTTTGAGTTTTTCGGATGGTGTCTAAGTGTTGAGTCATGTTGTCTTTGGTGTCGACACTTAGAACCCAGAGCCCGAAGGATCACTTAATATTGACTCATGTGTGCGTTAGTGTCGACGCAAGTTGAATTCAGTCAAGGTGCTGAAGTGTCGACTCATGCGTGCATTGGTATTGACTCATTATGCTCATTTGGCCTTGACTTGGTGTCAACACAGGTTATAACTGGTGTCGGCTCAACTTGGATCCCGGTCCAATACGGGATGTGTCGACACAATAGATCATAGGTGTCGATACTTGAGTTCCTGAAATGTCTCAAAAAAAGCTGTTAAGGTTTTGACCCTAAACTTCAATGGTGTAGACATACTTGAGTTTGTCAAGCGTGCTTTGCTTATAAGTATAAACTCAAAAGCCAATTAGTGTCGACACAAAATATTTTGTTCAAAAATATTAAGTGTGAGCCCATTTACCACAATGTGTCAGCACAAATAGTATAAGGTGTCAACTCATTTGGCATGTAGTGTTAACACTACCTTCTAGAAAATAATTAAATAAAATCTTTTTAAAACATTTATTTAGAAAATGTGAAATGATAAAATCATAAAAATTTATTTAAAATGCATTTGGGATAACAAAACATTCTCTCAAATTCATTGAAAGCTCATTAAATCTTCCAGCTTTAAATTCACTCACTTCCTCGTGTATTTATTACAAAATCTTTGTAAGGAGTATTTGTGGGTTTTACTGTCAATTTCCTCTCTTCATTTATCGTAAGAAGAAGAGTGAGTCAGCCATAAAGTCTTTAAGAGCGTGTGTATCACTTCTTAGGATTAGCAGAAGAGTGTTTAGAAAAATATAGCTTGTTTATAAAATTTTAAAGAGTGGACGTAGGCTTGTAAAGAGGCCAAACCACTATAAAATCTTTGATGTCTGGGTCTTATCTCTCTACCTTACCTCTTTAATTTTTTTGCATTATATTTTTCTGTGCTTAAGTGTTGGGATTGACTCGAATCTCAACATTAGATTTGAGATTGACCAGAATTGTCAAAAATTATATTTGAAATTGA
>JAOTRH010474009.1:0-11098 GCA_034768845.1 Heliamphora exappendiculata | reverse complement strand
AAGTGTTGGGATTGACTCGAATCTCAACATTAGATTTGAGATTGACCAGAATTGTCAAAAATTATATTTGAAATTGACTCGAATCTCAACATCAGATTTGAAATTGACCAGAATTGTCAAAAATTAGATTTGGAATAGACACGAATCTAAACGGACGGTGACTCAAAAGGTGAAGTACTCTCAGTTTCCTCAGATTTAAGCTTTCTGTCAAAATCGTGAATTTTAGATTTAGGATGCTCACAACATATGTGTCCAGTCAGAGAATATTTTTGTTCATATAAGTCTTGCAACGGGGGTACAGTTCTAATGGGGAATGACTCAGTGTGTTAGTGAGTTGGAATTGGTACGGTCAAAATCAAGATATTTGACGGGATTGTAAGAACTTTGGAGAATATTAGGCATGTTCTGGGATTAAAAAGAATTTAGTTTCTTTAGGAACATTGAATTCTTTAGACTATGAGTTCACAGAAAAATGTGGAGTAATGAAGATTAACAAAGAATCCTCAGTAATCATTAGATGATAGAAAGTTGATGGACTCTACAGATTGGTAGAGGACAAGGTGATAGGTGGAGTCACCACTATCACACAGATTGATTCTAGCAGGGATGACACGAGATGTAGGCATTTGGGGCTTGATCAGGTTGATGTGTAGAGTATGTCAAAAAGCCATAAGAAGAGTGCAGCAGTCAAGGTGGAGTTCAGTCAGAAAAGCTCACCCAGAATAACGGGTGATGGTGGTTCAAGTCAACAACAACATAAGTGATCAAGTGGAGAAATTTCGTCTCACAAGAAAGCTGCATGCAACACAAGAATGGTTTGGAAGCAAGTAGCAGTGCCAGAGAAGATGGAGTCATTACAGAAGGTTAAACAGATGGAATTTGGATGATTGTCCAAAAATGATAAGTCTGTTGATTTTAGAAGGGTTAAATTCAAGTCTGGTTTGGATTTGATCTAAATCTATTCAAGCTGAAGATCCAGAAGGGTGGAGCACCCATACCCAAGAAAATGGTGTAGGTCGAGGATTGCTAACAGTTCTTGAAGATGGCTGGCAAATTCAAGCGAAAATGGAGATTGTTGGGATTGACTTAAATCTCAACATTAGATTTGGAATTGAACAGAATCGTCAAAAATCAGATTTGAGATTGACTCGAATCTTAACATCAGATTTGGGATTGACCAGAATCGTCAAAAATTAGATTTGGGATAGACACGAATCCAAACATATGGTGGCAGATAGCTAGGAGTTATATAGCTTTAGGGTTTCCTTTGAAGCCTATATAAAGAGGGTTATGACTCTAAAGAAAATAGAAGTACATAAGTCATCAAGATACTAGAGAAGCTTAGCTTAGAGGCTAGAAAGACTATAGAGAGATGGTGAGAGACTTAGTTTGATGCCACATATATTGTTAGGAGTGGAGTGAATCTTGTAATTTGTATTAAAGAGTATAGTTGATTGATTTTTCTCTCATGTGGAGATAAGCAGTTCGCCGAACCACATAAATCTTGCGTAATTTTTGGTTGTTCTTATTCTTTCGTAATTGCTATTGTGGATTAAAGCTTACGCGGATTATTATTTGATTATCCAAGTCTATTGATATTATTTTTGGGAATTTAAGCCTAAAATTCTCAACATTAAGTTCTTTTATCTCTTTGTGAAATAAACAGGTTTTCAAAATTATTTATTTATTTTTAAAATTCAATTCACCTCCCTATTGGGTTGCCTAGGACTTACAATTCCTTATATGTATTTTTTTTTATCTCAAATCACAAAATGGTGCTAAAAGATGATTAATGGAGACAGGAAAGGGCCTAGGATAAGGGCTAGTTGTGGCGGGAAGGGTTTTTAGGCAGGGAAGAGTCCAGTCACCAGGTGTAGGTTTTTGTGGTTGGAACATGGTCATGGGTGGGAAATGGGCTTACTGCTCAGGGTGTATTTTCAAAATGGGGAAGATGAGAGCAGAAGAGAAGGGATGGAAAGAAGGCGGTGCCCACTGTGATAGTTAGGGGTATTGTTAAAAAGGTGAAGAAAATCTATCACTGGTACATATGGATTGATCTATCTGCAAAAGTATTACAAGTTATCGTAGATGGATGAATAGGCAGATTGATCAGGATTGGCAGATGGATTGATCTTGGGACCGTTCGATCGATTTGCAGCAATACTGCGAACAGTCAAAGACAGATCGATGGAGAGATCGATTGAGATCGATGACCGATTGAGCAGTTTGGGTACTGATCGATCTGTCTGTTTCGGCACTGCAATTTTAAAGCTGTTAGGGTTGTGGCTGTTCTGTGTGTTAAACCTAGTTTCTCTTACTATTTTGTCCCACAACATCATTTTTGTATTTTTTCAAAGATTTTAGTGAAAAATGTGAGTCTATAGATGTAGGCATAAATTACCGAACCACGTAAATCTGTGTGTAGAGGATGTAGATTAAGATTGAGAAGTTTAGAGACTGAAGAACGCACATGGAAAAAGAATGAAAGATCAAGATTGAGAAGTTTAATGATTCTAACTTCACCCTCTAGAGGATGTAGATCAAAGATGTTTTGTACCTGAAGAACTTGTTTTTTTCTTTGATCAGAGAGAAGCTAAAAAAGATGTCACAAAATAAATGAGAAATACTAAATCGTAAAGCCCTGGGGACCGTTCGATTAAGCATTGCACCGTTAGTGATATCCAACATTGCAAAGGAGAAGACGGGGGCATTCTGCTGAAGGCATTGGAAAAGATTTACAAAAAATCCTTAGCATCAAATAAGGTATATATGATGCAGAAGTAATTTAACTTGAAGATGGAAAATGATGTTGTTATTGCAGAACATCTCAATGACTTCAATATCATCACCAATAAGCTAGAATGGGTGGGTATTAACTTTCATGATGAAGTTAGAACCCTTGCCATCTTGCTTAGTTTGCTAGAAAGTTGAAATAGCTTGGTCGTGAAAGCGAGTAACTACTCAAAATTAGCAAAGTTGGAGATAAAAGATGTTACCGGGTTTATTCTATAAGAGGAATCACATAGAATAACAGCGGGTGAGGGGTCGACATCTGGGTCAATTTTGAACACCAATGGTAGGGGGAGAAAGAATGACAAAAAAAAAATCAAAAGGGTCAAAAAAATCACAGATCCAAGTCATGGAGAAGATCACAGTTGTGGGGTGGTGAGCAGAAATTCAGTGGCTATTGGAACTTTAGCCAGAAAGATCACTTCAAGAAAAACTGCAAGGCTCCGAGAAAACAACGGGATGACACAAATCAAGGGGTAAGGCTACGATAAACATTACAGATGAGAAAAACATTAAAGCTTTGATTTGTGCATTAGAAACCAAAACAGAATCTTGGATTATTGACTCGAGAGTGTCATTCCATGCTATTCCTTACATGGATATACCTCACGGTTACGTGAAAAGTAATTTCAGGAAGGTATTTTTGGGAGATGACGAGGTTTGCAATATAGTTAAAAAGGGGTGAGGTTCATATCACACAAGTCAATGGTACAGTATTGAAGATGAAAGATGTTAAACACGTGCCTAATCTAACAAAAAATTTAATCTCTGTGGGTCAATTGGCAGAATCTTGGATTACGACGTCGTTTGGAAGCGATTCATGAAAGATGAACAAACGGTCATTAGTTTTGGCTCGAAATAAAAAAAGGGTGCTATGTATCCTCGAGTTCTTATAGCAGATGTCACACCCCAAATCCTGGGTCACGTGAAACGCTAAAAAATAATCATACACAACACCCAACTTGATATCCACTCTCAGATAAAACATGCATGCATTAAATGTAATCATCAAAAGGTTTACATACACAGTTTCAACACTGAAAAGCATGTAAAAGAATATATGGTCCAAAAAGAACAAGAAGGAAGACTAGAGATCTTTCGCCCCCTTCCGGGTCCTCTAGATCAACATGCGTAACCGATACTTGAAAAATATTTTAAATCTCACACCGTGAGCCAGAGCTCTACAGAAACTAGACAAACATGCAATAAAAGCTAAACATGCTAGGAAAATAATGTGCAGTTTTTGACTCACAAGAGCCCCAAAAATGGTTTGAAAAGGGTTTTATATCACGGCTCCTACGAGCCTTGAAAGCGGTTCAAAAACATACAGTGGTTCATAGGCAATCCATGTACCTTCTTAGGCATTCCCCGAGGGACAACAGCCCCAAATAATGCACATTTTTGGGCTTTCACCGAGGGACCTCAGCCCCAACTAATGCACCTTCTCAGACTTTTATCGAGGGACCTCAGTCCCAACTAATGCACCGTTAACCAGAGTTAACCACATCTCCAATGTTCATATTCCATACACTTATGGATAAATAAAACTAGAGTTTTAGATACTGCAACACCACATACTCGTCCTTCAATATGCATGAATAACACTAGAGTTTTAAAAGCATGAAACCATGTATAGACTCCACATAACGACGCCACATAACCCGTCACAACAGCACATCCTACATAACCCGACACGACATCACATGCCACACAATCGACGTTTATTCACTCGGACAACCAACAACCTACCAGATAAAACCTAACCCGAAGGCTAACTCTAAACCTCCTACACACAATTTTCACAAAATCCCATCTTTTCCTAAAACCTTATTTTTTGAAAAAGAACTTCAGACCCAAACACACTCTGCGCTTAACGATGAACAACACCACGCCCACAATCGTGGACCAACAACCTGCATCTAACCATGCATGTCACCCTCGAGGATGACAACAAGATCAAAACAAATTCCCAAAACCACAACACAACCCCAATGCCACAACACGATCAGCCAAAACAACCCCAACAACATTTCAGGCGACTGAACCCCATAATTCAGTCTACTGAAAAGCTACTAGAAGCCAAAAACCCAATACAGAACCCACCCAGTAGACTGAACCTCCAAGACTAGTCGACTGGATCAATACACTGCCGCCCCAGTCGACTGAACTACCAAGTTCAGTCGATTGGACCACGGTGAAAACTTAACCTAAACTACGGATCCAGCCATCTCAACCTCAAATCAAAGCCTCCAAACACCCTTTTGATACCCTCAAACATACCCAAACCCAAAACTACTAAGAATCATCAAAAAAATGCCTCACAACCCATTTCCCCCAACCAAAAACAACACAAAACGATTTTGAAATCAAAACTCAATTTATCGAAACATAAATCAAATTTTCATACACTTTTAAACGGTAAATACACACAAGATTTCATTTAGCACCTTTATAAGACAAGAGAGTCTAGAATCTTATCTCATTGAGTTAAAAGCTCGACGTCTCAAGCCACGTGCAAAAATAAACTTTGTCGGAACAAAATTCTGTTTAGCAAAACGCGTAGCCCACCATGAGGATACTAAGGATCTGCTGTTTGATCATAAAAAATTAATCTCTGGACCCCCAAGAAGTTAGAGAGAAGACAAAGTTTTTGTGTGTTTTCAAAGCTAGAGAGAGAATATGTTTTGAAAATATCTAAGGCTGGATATTTATAGGCTCGCGATTTTTATTTTTTTTTTAAATTCGCACCACAACGCCCAACGATCTTGGGAACCAATCCCACATGTATCTCTAAGCCCGAACAGGTATAAAAATATATATAAACATGCTATCACGAAAACGAAGAACAACACGTTAAAATCTCACAAAAATTAAAACGGATCAAAGTCTCACACAAAATATCAATGGCAGCATTCGAAGTCAATGCCGATACCTGGCACAGACAGCCGAATAATATGAGCAAAAAAGGAATTAAGAGAATAGTTTAGAAATGGTAGCACTCGGGAATTGAGTTGGTTGATCTGAAATTCTGTGAAAATTATGTCTTTGAAAAATAGTTGAAAGTCAACTTTACAAAGAAAGTAAGAACTTCAAAATCAGAACGGTTGGAGCTGGTTCCTGCTGATATTTGGGAACCGTCTTAGGTACCTTCACTTGGCAGCTCAAGATACTTTGTTACTTTCATTAATGATGCTATAAGAAAATTATGGATTTATTTATGTAATAACAAATTAGATGTGTTTGCATATTTAATAACTAAAAGGCCATAGTTGAAAATGAAATGTGTCAGAAATTGAAGTGACTGAAGTCTGATAACGGCGATGAGTACTGCAGTAGAGAGTTTGAAAACTACTGTGCAGCCAAAGGAATTAGAAGGTTAAAGACTACACCAATGAAGCATAGACAGAATAGAGTGGCAGAATGTATGAACACGACAATTATAGAGTGTGCCAGGAGTTTGAGATTGTATGTCGGGTTACCAAAACGGTTTTGGGCGGATGTTGTAAACACAACCACATATCTGATCAACAAGGAACCTTTAGTTTCTTTGAACAGTGGATTGCTAAAGGAAGCGTGGACTCAGAATAAGATAAAGATTTCTCATTTACATATTTTCGGATGTATAGCCTATGTTCATATCGAGCCAGAGAATACGAGTAAGCTTAACTCCAAGTCTCGAAAGTGCATATTTGTTGGCTATGGTGCTGAAAGCTATGGGTATAGGTTATGAGATTCAAAAAATAAGAAGATTGTTAGGAGCATGGATGTAGTGTTCAATGAGTCTGTTTTTGTAAAAAAAATGAACGGAATTAAAAAGGTGAGACCATAGATGAGTCAAAATATGTTGAGTTTAAAGGGTCGTCTAACAGAGTCTTGGAATCATAAGATGAGAAAACATAGCCTACTCTAGAGGTAGAACCACATAATCACATTCCCAGAAGGTCTATCAGAATCAGTAGGCCTACAGTTTGTTATTCACTTTCAGTGCATTACCTGTTATTGGCTAATAGTGGTGAGCTAGAATGCTTTGAAAAAGCTTTGCAGGTTGAGGGAAAGGATGAATGGGAGCATTCCATAGATGATGAGATAGAGTCTCTATCATCAAACCAGACTTGTGACTTCGTACTATTGCCGAATGAGAAGTCAGCACTACAAAACTAGTGGGTTTACAGGTTGAAGGAAAATTCTAATGGAAGCAAGCGGTACAAGGCAAGGCTAGTAGTCAAGGGATTTCAACAGAAGCGAGGGATAGACTACACTGAGATATGTTCACCGGTTGAGAAGATCTCCACCATTAGGGTAGTATTTAGTATTGTGGTTACCAAAAACTTGCATTTAGAGCACCTAGATGTCAAGAGAGCATCCCTTTATGGGGTTTTCGAGGAAAAAATCTACATCCACTAGCCATAGGGTTACTTAGTCAAAGGGAAAGAGGAGATGGTCTCTAAATTGAAAAGAAGTCTATATGGGTTAAAACAGGCACCCAAGTAGTGGCATAAAAGGTTTGATAGCTTCATAACAAATACTAGGTTTAGTAGATGTCATAGAGATCATTGTTGTTACATTAAACAGTTTTCCATGTCATATTTGATACTCCTCTAGTAAGTAGATGACATGCTGATTACATGATCAAACATGGATGAAATTTTCAATCTCAAGCAGGAGTTTGCCATGAAGGATTTGGAAGTAGTCAAATAGATCCTTGGCATGAGAATCAGTATGGACAAAAAGGGGAGAAACCTGAAGCTTTCACGGTCAGAGTATGTTGAAAAGGTCTTGTAGCGGTTCAACATGGATGGTGTTAAGCCTGTTAGCACACCTTTGGGAAGCTACTTCAAACTTTCGAAAGAACAGGGAGCTATCACAGAGGAAAAAAAGAGTTACATGGCTACGGTACTGTACGCATCAGCCGTAGGCAGCTTGATGTACGCCATTACCTGCACGGGGCTAGAAATTTCCTATGCAGTGGGAGTTTAGAGTAGATTTATGTTTAATTCGGGCAATGAGCACTGGGAATTAGTAAAGTGAATTATGAGGTATCTCAGAAGCATTACAAATTATGCTTTGTGTTATGATGGCTCAAAGTGAAATTGCAAGGTTTTGTGAATTCAGACCTGGTATGAGACATTGATAGCAAGAAAAGTACTATCGCATATTGTAGACATCCCAATTTAATCAATCCATATCTTAAACACCTTGCAAGTATTCCCCAATGATGAAAAAATATGTAGCTGTTCTAAAGAATGCCTCCAAGCAATTACAGAATCAAGAACTCAACTCAAAACCCAAGAAAACACATCATGCTTCAAAAACCTCACGACCGCTAGTTTTGAATCCCACAGCCGTTTTGGTGCTTCGATCTTATAGTCGACCGTGAACTTTGTTTTTCAGGGTCGTCATGGTTCTTTGATCTTGGAATCGATCGTGACCTTCGGATGTTACAGCCGTCATGGTGCTTCAATCTCACAAATAGCCGTGACCTTTGGATGTTATGGCGGTAACATTTCGTACTTTTTTCCCCATGGTCGCAATGTCCAATGTTCACGACCGTATTAGTTGTGTAGAAGCTTCCATTATGGGCAGGTGGCAGCGTGCCTTAGGACCTCAATGTTGCCCTAATATTTATAAATAGGCACTATTTTCAGCAAAATAAGACGATGGAGAGTGATATTTTCTAAGGGCCTATACTTTGTCGAATTCGACACTCACTTGATACACTTCTTGACTCCATACCTACTTTTTGAGATTGCATTCATTCCTCAAGTTGAGTTTGAGATACCGTTTGGACTTGGAAGATCCTTGGAGTATGACTGGCTTACAAATCATGACTCACGATATTTGATGAGACACTCGTGGGATTCCACTCTTTTTAACCTTTAAACAGCCATAGAATGTCTAATATTTCTAAAATCTATATTTTCTCTCTAATGGGAATCGACTAGGTTTCTTGGTCATATTTTTTGTTTTATTTTGTTTTTATTCTTATGATTTTTGGCATGCATGACTTTTCTTTCTTTTTTTTTAGGTTGTAGAGTATGGTAAAAATTTGATAAATATACAAATATTTGTAATTTTGTGAAAAACAGCTTGTTAAATATGTTGTGTTGAGTATAAAACAATATGTTTTCTGAATACTCATGTCTATTCACGCACTGCACAATACAGTAGCATTGAAGGCCAATTTGATTTGGGGGACCAATTATATTTAAAATATTTATAATATAAAAAATAACATCTATTTTAAAAAATTGAAAAAAAATGTAAAAACTTTAAAAAAAATTGAAGGGCCACGACCCGGATCCCGTTGGACGTCTGCCCCTGACTTTATGCAGGGGATATTATTAATATGGTACATCAGTCATTAAAGAATTGGAATTGATAGAGAGAGATTATGATTATAATTTACAGGGCTTTCTTGGTCCACAAATTTCACTATTAAGTTTGATACAAACATTTTATCATGTAATTTATTTTGTTACTTTTGTAATATAATATTTGTTTTGCATTTTTTTCCCACCAAACTTCAACAAGGAAGAAACCAAATAGCTTTGCAGGTTCATTTTATTTTTATATATAATGTGAATACAATGTAGGATTTCAAATTTGAAATGCAAAATATGTTATTAAAATTTTAAAACTCAATCAGCAAAGATTTAACACTTAAAAATATAAAGGTAACCAATCGATGTCATATATTGTTGAGCTTATAGAAGATATTAATTTAAAAAGTAAAAATTCTAAGAGTAATTGTAAAACTTTGTTATCATACCAATTATAGTATTTATTATGTAATACACCTAAAATGCTTAATTCTAATCTAATATCAAAATTTATTTTGTACAAAAAAATTATGATTAAAATAGTAAAAATATGTTAATTTTCTTCACATATTTTTAAACTTATTTTTAGTTAAAATTTTTTAAAATATTATTTTTTTCACTAGACAAGTCATAACATATTTTAATTAATTCTTTTAAATCATAATATATTTTAATTAATCTTTTTAAATGACAAGTGACCGAATTCCTATATTTCCAGTCTTGTGCTCCACATTATCGAATTTCAGTCTAGTCACCAAGTGATAGCAGTGAGTAATGGCAGAGATTAGTCGTCGGGCGCCGAAGAGACGGAAGCTGGACTGCAAAGGTATAGCCGAGCTCCAAAGATGAGGAGGTCGAGCTGTAGGGCTTTGTCGAACTCGATCATGGACGGGAGCTTTGCAAAAGAGGGGGATGCCGAGCTATTGGGTGGGGAGGATGAGCAGCTATTTTGGCTCTAATTACAGTGGAGAGTCCTTTCGAGTTGTTCCTTTTGATTTCAGCCACCACAGAAGCATTGTCAGAGACCTATGCTGAGGCATAGAACGCGTGGTCCGACGGTCCAAACATAGGAATTCAATCGGAGAAGGCCTGGTAATTCACTAGCGACAATAGGTGCTCCATCGGCGGCATTGTAGTAGGCGGACGGCGCTTGCAGTATTTCGTCCTTTTTCGTTCTCCCCGAGCCAGAGAAGGGAAGTCTCCATGGCACTTTATTTGCAAGTCCAGAAGCATCTTTCCAAAAAAGAGAGAGAATTTTGTTTTGGTTTTTTGGTTTTATTTTTTATTCTTCATTTTTTCATTTTAGGGTTTCTTTTTTGGAACCAAAGTCAACAAACCACCAATCCATCAAGATTCTATGCAAAACCCATGCCTTTTTAAAAAGATTTCCTCAAAAAATTCCAATTTTTGCACCTGGGTTTGGGTTTCTACACACCCTATTCACGGTCTTTTGCTTTGATTTAAAAAATCAAACCCAAATATAACTGGATTCGCCTCAGATTTTTTAGGATTTATGTATATATATATATATATATATTTTAATCTTTTTTAGCTTTTTCGGTGCAAATCTCATGCACATATCTTGCATAGAAACAGTCAAGTGAAGGAGAAGAAAGAGACCCAGACGGTTTCTAGAGAGAGAAAATCGAAACCCCAAACGTATTTCTTGACTTTGTGAGATGCTTCCTCAATAGAGGAATCAAAAATATTTTTGCCGAGTGTTATCCCATATCTATCTTGAGAGAGAAGGTGCTCAAATCCCTCCAATTTTGGGTTTTTCTTATCTTGCTGAGATTATATATATTTTTATCTGTTTAATTGCTTCTTCAAAAAGGAGAAGCTTTGATGTTTAGGATCTTATATATACATATATTTATATATATATATATATATATATATATATATAAATCATGAGAGAGAAAAGGAGTTTAGCTTATTTTTCTATAGCTTTCACCCAGATCTTTATTGACCTGAGAGAGGGAGCCCCT
>JAOTRH010473988.1:0-26419 GCA_034768845.1 Heliamphora exappendiculata | reverse complement strand
ATTTGACCTCATCCGACTTATCTTTTGAACCATTTGGGAATCTTCCATTGAATCTCGGTAAAGGATTTGATTACCTTCCCTAAGCCACTCTAAACCCCAGCCACGTATCGTGCAATTTAGTACATCATTCGAAATCATTGGCTAAACGTTTGGCCACTCGCTACCCCAGGTTGCCTCTCCTAAGTCTTAGATCGATGAGAAGTTTATTAGAGTTTAGCGCTTTCACGAGAAACTCAGGTCGTGCACATCCTCAGAAGAACCACCTAGAACATCATCAAGTCGCATAGCAGATCTCCACTTGGAGTTTAAGCACAGAATGTCAGCCAGCGTCCGCGCTTAACGTATTTTGAAGATCAATAACCTGACAACAAGAACTATTAAGTAAAGGCTTATACAACATCTCTAACGAAGACCTACACGAAGGTTCCTATAACCATCACTGATAAGGTTCGCATGGTAACCGCAAGAGTGTAGTACGTGGAAGTATAATGGAAATGGTACGGAACTTGGAAGTAATGTGGGACTACGAGTCAAAATTCAATGTTTTTATCTACACCTATTCTGGTTGGGCCCTTACGTGTTGTGTGCCTCGGTCTCTGTAATCTCTCTTTGTACTCGAACTCGAATGATAAAAAAAAAAAAAAATAAGTCTTAAATTAACTCCCCAAAATCCTGAAACCTAGAAACAATTAAGACTTCAAAAAGATGACTCACCAGCCGCAACACCTTCCCTCTTTATTCAGATGGCAAGTAGACGACCTAACCATCAATAGCCAGGAGATGGACCTGTAAACGAAGAAGCACTAGGGTTAGCCCAGGTCTTGCATGAACTTGCCACCAGCATTAACCATCCTCACATATGAGATAGAGCATGGTTCTTATCAGAACTCAGAAAACAACGAGCCCCTACTTTCAAGGGAGGAGCTGAACCGAGAGTAACCGAAGAATGGCTGAGAGCTGTCAAGAAATTATTTAACTCCATGGGAGTGCAGACCGGTGCCGATCGAGTAGCTCTAGCAGCACACTTATTGGAAGAAGAAGAAGTCGACTACTGGTGGTCTATGATAAACAACACCCAAGATGTGGCAGTTCTAACTTGGAGTCAGTTTGAAGAATTATTTTTGGAAAAGTACTTCCCAGCTCCCTTCCGACAGGGACAAGTTAGGGAATTTCTTGAGCTAAAACAAGGATCTATGTTGATAACCCAGTACATCAATCGCTTTGAAGAGTTGAGCTGATTTGACGCGACCATCATACCGGACAAAGAATCAAGGGCACGAAAGATCGAGTGGGGCCTAGAACACTCTATCCGAACTAGAGTCATCTGCTTACAACTTCCAACTTACACTCAAGTAGTACAAGCAGCCCTATTGGTGGAAATAGACTTAGCTGACTCTAGAAGGATTTGGAACCAGAAGAAAGGAAACCCTAGCTCTGGAGGACCAGTAAAAAGCAATCGAGTGTTTATTCGAAGGAAGCCATATCAATAGGAGAATAGACAAGAGCAGCCAAGGGACACCTCTACCAAATTTATAGTTTGCTTCAAATGTCACCAACCAGGACATAAGAGATCTGAGTGCCCGCGCCTAGCACATAGGACCCTAAACAACCATTCCCAGCGGTGGAGGCAACCCCAGAACTAGCTACCAAAATACCCACTGCCAGCTCAGGTCGCTCAACTAGCAATTAACCAACAAAATAGAATGGGAAGGCCACCACTTAACAAAAACCAGAGGCCCCAGGGAGGACACATCTTTGCTCTACAGAAGGAGGGAGTAGAAGGCACCAAAGTTATACAAGGTATGTTCGTGCTATTCAATACCTTAGTTAGAGTGTTGTTTTATTCTGGAGCATCCTATTTTTTTTTATATCTTTGGCATGTAGGTAATCTCTGTTCATAGAACCCAAAGCGTTAGATCAAACTCTAAGCATCGATACACCCTTAGAATATCACACGTAAGTAGACTTTATTTATAGAGCGTGCATGTTGAGAGTACCAACACCCTTATGACATTCGACCTGCGAATCAGGCATTTTAACAAATACGACGTGATTCTTGAAATAGACTAGCTCTCTGGACATCACACTATCATACGGTTTCAAGGAAAATGACATGAAACCCTGACACCGAGTGATGCAAAAGTGTGTAGATCAAGTAACTTCAACATAAGATTAGCTTACATGCTTGCCGTTACAAACGCCCTGTCAGCCCTCGAGTTACCACGAGTTGTATACGAATACAATGACGTAATTTCGAGAAGAGCTCAATAGAAATCCAAAGCAAAGTGATCCGGAAGAAAAGCGATTCTGTTAACAGAAGCTCTAGGGCAGCACCACGGAATAAGAAAGCAAATATGAGAAGGCATAATGCTAGTAAGTCATCTCTAACCCTTCACATGATGAAGTACGATACGAAATTTCGAGGATGAAATTTGTTTAAGGGGGGTAGTTTGTTACACCCCAGTACAGGCTCTAGCTGTAGAAACCCGATTTGTAACGACCAGTGTACCAATCCAACCCAAATCTTAACATTAGCGACGGTAAACCGATAAGATCTTAGGTCACTGAAAGATTGAAAACTCTAACTCGGCCCGAAAACCCTAATTCGATCCGAAAATTCTAAAGAAAACAAATGCTCAGAGGCAAAACCCTAATACTCAGAGAAAACTCGTAACATCCTAAATTAAGTAAATAACTTGAAATATTAGATTAAAAATAAAAAAATTCTCATAATTATGGTAAAATATGCATTTTGCCCCTAGTACAGCAAAAAGTCTTAAAAATTTAAAAATTGACACATGAACATCCTAAATCAGATATTCAAATACAATTAAGCAATAAATGACAAAATAACATCAAAAAATAACAAAAATTCCCTTAGTGGCCGGCCACATTGGAGTTTGTGCCCAAAAAGTAACTTTTAACAATTTTTAAGCTAAAAATGAGAAAAAATTGTATAAATTAAGCATTATTATGAACCAAGAATTTTTATACAAGTAATATATATAATAATATAATAATATAGATCAACAAAAGCAAACAAATAATTATTTAAAATCTCTACACAATAAATAAGTCAAAAAACTAATTCTAGTCAAACTAACTTAATTTAGCTTAAAAGCCTACACCTATTTAATTAATTTTGATAAAAATTATAATAAATCATGAAAAGACTAAATTAATTAATATAATAGATTTTAGTAGGCTAAGATACCAAAAAGATACACAAAATTAATATTTTATGTATTTTTTTGCATAGAATGGTACCAAAATACAATTTAAACCCTAAAATAATGCAAATTTGACTTTTAAGCTTCCCAAAACAGCCCTAGCAGACTTTCCCTCTGCAAAAATATGAAAATATCTCTTACACAATTTTTTAATAAGAGCTAGCCTCCCATGCAACCAATCATAATTAAGAAAAATTTAAATTTTATTGCACAATCATCATTAAACCCACCATTTTAAAATTCTATAAAAAGAACCCTATCTCTCACTTCTTTCCTTCATTTTCGTTGAGCTTGAGAGAGGGTGAGTGACCTGAAAATCTAACTCCAAAAGTTCTCTAAGTGTGGGAAGAAGAAAGAAGAAGAAGCAAGGAAAAGAAGAAGAGGAATCTAAGAAGGAGCAAAGAGGATCCACAAATCTAAGTCCTAACTCTTCACCCACCATCACCTACTCTTTCTAAGGTAAGTAAACTCTCTAAAACCCTCTGATATTCTCCCCCAAGATACTCCTCAATCCATCTCTATAACAAACCCTAAGAAGATAAAACAAGAAATGAGTCCAAATGCATCGTAAGATAGATTTAGGCACTATTCATGTATAAGTAAGCCTTGTATGTATTTGCATGTGTTTATCTTTGAATTTTATGGCCTAAACATATTCTGAAGTTTTGATTTGTGTAAATTTATAACATGCATGCAAAGAAAACATGTAAAAAATGCACACAATATAAGCTAAGTAACCAAAACCCGAAGTAGCCTGATTTTCTAGACTTATTCAATTTCTGGTACCGACATTAAATAATCATAACTAAATGTATAAAAATGTTATTAAAGTAACTTTTGTGTCCAGATCTATATTTTTGAGTTATCTTTCATAAAAAATTAGTTTGAAGTGATTTCGTTGGATAGAACTCCTGATATCTCATTTTTTCCAAAGAGTGTCAGATCTTGACCACTCTAAGTTACAGACACAAAAACATTAAGATATAATGAGAACTGAGCTTAGGTCAAAATAGAAAACTTGTAGAAGCTACATTTATCTTTCGTTCCACCAATCATAAGCAAAAAATATGAAGTTTTGATGAGTCAAAACACTTTCCAAAGTCGCTGTTGAGGTTTAGTGACTGACAGACCCATCTGTCACACTTTTTTGTGAGACTTAAAACCTAATTGTTTTGAAGCCAAATACAAAAGTGGTAAGCATGAACTTTGTAGATAACATATTAAACTAGTAACTAAACAAAAATCAGCCCAAAATACCCTCGGATGATACCCCAAAGGTTTTAAGCATTCTCTGTTAAAAACACACTCTGCAGACCTTTTCTAGGCTGACTGAACTCTGTTTATAAATTGGCCAAACTCTCAAACTTTTTACAAATAACTTGCCCTAACTCAAAACAATAAACTTGTAGAGGATATCTTAATCTAGAATCTCACCAAAAATCAGAGCCATATCCCTTGAATTGATGCCCTAAAATAGTGGCCAACAGAGGTTCAATTCTTATATTTTTCTCTGTAAGTTGCTGAACCATTTTTACTAAAATATAATAAATGACCTATTTACTTTAGGAATTGGCTTTAGTGATAAACATGAAAGTTATAGAAAATATTTTTATGTAATTAGTGCTAAAATTTCAAAAATTAAATCAATGCATAAGTATTTCAAAACGCAGTCGCAACCTTAAAACTAGCAATTAAAACTTGTACCTAAAATTGGCTAAGTGTTTAAGTAGTGTGTTGCTTATGAGGCTTGAGTATGTGAATCCTATATGAACTTTGTGAGTAATTAGTGTATGAAAATAATGCTTTTAACAAGATGAACTCATGCTAAAGGTTCGAGTCTATGTTGCTTAAGTTGTGGTTATGCTTTACATGCTTGTACTTAATGTTTTAGCAAGTTGTACTATGTGCCATGTCATGTTTACATACCATTCAACGATTAATTATATACGAGAAGCATATTGCATGTCATGAGTATTTCTCCATTTCATCTTTGGTTATCGAAGTCCCCTTCGTATCTTTCGATTGGGTTGGGTGACATGAAAATTAATTGTTCAGTAGTTATGGGTCTAGGGCGTCCCTGGTTGCCATGTTTGGAAATAAAATTGGAGCCTTTTATTATAAAAAGGAGGTTTAGGCACCATGAGTTCGTCACTAGCTTTAATTTAGATCTTGGGTTGATACTAAACGAGCATCCTAGTTTTTAATGTGGGTAACCCTATAAAGTCCCTTAGGTGGCCATAATATAAAGTACCATCACGACAATAACAATAAGTCCCTGAGGCGGCAATAATATAAAGTCCCATCACGGCATTGACAATAAAGTCCTTGAGGTGGCCATAATATAAAGTCCCATCACGGCGATGGAAATAAGTCCCTGAGGTGGCAATGACAACAAGTCCCATCACGGCAATGGCAATAAGTCCCTAAGGTGGCAATGACAACAAGTCCCATTATGGCGATGACAATAGGTCCTTGAGGCGGTAATAATGATAATAAGTCCATACAAGTAATAGAAATAAGTCCTAAACTGGAACCCTTGCTTTTATATCTGGATTCAAGTTGAGTTGGGTATCTGCATTGCATCTGCATCACGCACTTGCAGAATTGTTCTTATATATGCTTATCCTGTTGAAAATGTTAAATTGTCTGTTTCTTAGGCCTTAAATTGTACTAGGTATTGTACGATATCTATTATAGGATATTTTGTTGTGAGTTTGTTAGACGGTTTAGGGAATTTTCTTCTGGGTATTGGCTGATGGCATTCGTGCCACAGGTGAGTGTGATGAGTTCTTTGAGAAAGTCGCCCCAGACGAAGAAGGCGGAATTGAAGAACAGTGTGGGTGGCAGGAGGCAGTGGACCCCGACAATGTTAGCTAAAGAATTTGGTTTTTACCTTTTGTTCTTTTTGTTCAGTTTCCATGGGCATATTTTTATTTTTGTTAAATTTTCTAGTGAAACTGTAATCGTTATGTACTTTTAATCAATTTTAAACTTCTAATGATGTAATATTTATGATATTTAAATATGAATGAATGGTTAGAATATTCCCTTTACCTATACTTATTTATGTCCCGACATACCCGGAGGACAGAGCGTCACAATTTTATTTGTTACATATTTAAACATGAAAAGATGGTTTAATAAATCAGAATCTTTGGAATCGTGTACACAGAAAGATGTTTGATTCTTTCAAATTGTGTAGCTTTCAAAAATTAATAAATTTTTTTAATTAAACAAATTTTTATAACCCTCAAAAATATTTTTAAAATTTAAGTTGGAGAGGAAATTTATTCATAGATAAATCCTATGTCTTCATCACCAGTTTGTAGGCGATGCAATTAATCCATGTGTGTCGACAGTAAGGCCTTCCTCTTTAACGGACAGATTAATTGCGGTATCGCCAGTACAAACCTCCTTTAGGAATAATTTTGGATAATTGTTAGTGTGGATCACTTCTCCAACTGAAGGGTTCATTGCGAAGCGATTAATTTAGGATTAAGTGATGATTAACACTTAGCTGTACATAATAGTATCCTCTCTAACTGAGTCACTGCTATTATATACTAGACTGAAACTATGTCAGCTATTTAATTTTACTTGGCATAGGCAGTTGCCTAGATAGTAAAATTAAAAGGAATTAACCTATATGGTCTTATGAAGGATAGTAGACGTCCTCCCAACGAGACATGCTATTCTCAGGTTACCAGGTTGCTGGCAAATTAATTTTAAAATGGTAGAGGGAACCAAATTAAAATGAATTCAAATTTTTGCTCATTATAATTAACGATTTTTTAGTTATGTGATTCTCAAGATTAAAATGGCTTTCCACCCACTCGCTTTAATACTCAAAGAAAACAAAGTTACAGGAACAAATTTTGTTGACTGAAAATATAACTTGGATATAGTTTTAACTACAAATAGTATTCCTTCATTACCAGAAAATGTATCTGTTTCAGAAAAAGGTTCAGAAACAAGGAGACACGATTTCCAGGGTAGTTAGTGGGCCACGGACGGTGTGAAACAGCTGAAAGAAAAATGTTTTCACTGCAACCAGATCTGACACTGGAAAAAGTTATGTCCATATTTCTCAGAAAGCAGAACAAATAGGGTAATTTCTGTTCACTGGTTGTGAAAACATGTTTAGCGGTGTTATCTACCGGTACGTGGTGTGTAGATACAGGAGCCACTAATCATGTCTGTAATTCATTGCAGGGGTTATAGAAAACCCGATAACTTAGTGATTTGGTGATTTACCTACATATGGGTAATAATACAAAGATAACAGCAGTTGTAGTAGGAGATGTCACTCTCAGTTTTGGTAGAGATCGGATTTTAATATTGAGAGATTGTCTTTATGTATCTGCCATTAGAAGGAACTTAGTTTTCGTTTTTCAATTAACTAAAGACGGATATTTGGTTTATTTTAATAGCTCTGTGATTATTAAGGATAATAAACGGGCTATCTATTCTGGTATATTAGTTAATGATCTTTATATTATTACCCTATTCTCTCCTACACTGCAACTGACTAAAATGAATAATACATCTATATTACCATATAAGAAAGTTTCTTCTTTAATGAACTAAGCATTTATTTTGCACTAACGCTTGGGTCATATAATCTAAATAGGATAAATAGACTAGTAGTAAATGAACCTTTGAATTCATTAGAAGTAGAGATACTTCCAATCTGTGAATCTTGCTTAGAGGGTAAGATGACCAAGAAGCCCTTTTCGACTAAAGGCTATAGAGCTAAAGAACTAAAAAACTATTAAAGCTGATTCATTCTGGTGTATGTGGTCCTACGATAATCCGGGTTAGTGGTGGCATTGAGTACTTCGTCAGTTTCAATGATGACTACTCAAGGAATGGATACATTTACCTGATGCGTCGTAAGTCTGAATGCTTTAAAAAATTCAAAGAATTTAAGGCGGAGGCAGAGAAGCATCTAGATAAAAGTATTAAATCACCACGATCCGACCGTGGTGGGGAATACCTATTTGGAGAGTTTAAGGACTACTTGTCATCAAAGGGGATTACATCCCAGTTAACTGCACCTAGCACTCCACAGCAGAATGGTGTAACAAAAAGAAGAAATATGACTCTTATAGAGATGGTAAGGTAAATGATGAGTTATTCAGGCTTACCACATTTGTTTTGGGGACTCGCTTTAGAAATAGCGGCTTATATTCTGAACATGGTACATTCTAAGTCAGTACCTTTTACTCCCATAGAACTATGGATCGAGCATAAGCCTAGTCTGAAAGACATTCGAATTTGAAAATGTCCAGCACATGTGCTGAAAGGGAACACGAGTAAATTGGAACCGAGGACAGAAGTCTATTTCTTTATGGGGTATCCCAAGAAAACGAAGGGTGGTCTATTTTATAATCCTAAGGATCATAAAGTCATTGTTAACATTAATGCCCGATTCTTGGAAGAGGATTATATTATGGATCACAAGCTTAATAGCAAAATTATTTTGGAAGAACTGAGAGAAAATACCAGTAGAACGGAAGAGGAACCACAAGTCACTGATATTCCATTATCTCGTCGTAGTGGGAGGATAATCGAGATATGTGCAAATCAAGAACAGGATGCTAATGCACATGGTTCAGATTCTGCACAGGCTGTTACCACTAGTACACAGACACGGGTAGTGCCTCGTCGTAGTGGGAGGGTTGTTCATCAACCTGATCGGTATATGTTCTTGGGAGAGTCGTTTGATAAGATTTCGGCAGAACTAGATACCGAGCCCTATAACTACAATGAAGTACTACAAGACAAAGATGTAGATCTTTGGCAAAGGGCTATGAATTCAGAGATGTAATCTATGTATTCCAATCAAGTCTGGGTACCTGTAGAATCAACCGAAGGGATAAAATCCATTGGATGCAAGTGGATCTACAAGAGAAAGAGAGGAGTAGACGGGAAGGTTGAAACCTTCAAAGCTAGGCTTGTTGCTGAAGGGTTTACTCAGAAAGAAGGGATCAACTATGAGGAAAGCTTTTCGCCAGTAGACATGCTTAAGTCTGTCCGGATTCTCTTAACCATTGCCGTACATTTCGATTACGAAATCTGGCAAATGGACGTCAAGACACCTTTTCTTAACGAAAGTCTTGACGAGTGTATCTATATGATACAGCAGACAGATTCATTGCAAAGGGCCAAGAACACATGTTGTGTAAGTTTAAGAGATCCATTTATGGACTTATGCAGGCATTGAGGTCTTGGAACACTCGGTTTGAACAAGCTATAAAGTCTTATGATTTTGATCAAAGTCCGGATGAGTCTTGTGTGTACAAGAAGCGTAACGAAAGCATGGTGATCTTCTTAGTACTTTATGTAGACGATATCTTACTCATCGAAAATGATGTGGGGGCATTATCTACGGTTAAAGTATGGTTATCTGGGCAGTTTGATATGAAGGCCTTGGAAGAAGCCAGTCACATCTTTGGGATCAAGCATGTGCGAGATTAGAAACAAAAGATGTTAGGCTTATCACAAGCAAAGTATATCGATGATATTTTTGCTCGTTTTAGCATGCAATATTCCAAAAAAGGGTTTCTCCCTTTCAGGCATGAAATCACTCTATCCAATGATCAGTGTCCTAAGACACCTAATGAGATAGAGAAGATGAAGGCAGTTCCTTATGCTAGGCAGTAGGATGCCTCATGTATGTCATGCATTGCACTAGACCAGACATCTGCTTTGCCGTTGGCATGGTTAGCACATATCATCCTAATTCAGGGCAGGAGCATTGGACTGTGGTAAAGAATATAATGAAGTACCTGAAAAGGACTAAGAATTATATGTTGGTTTACCAGGTAGACAATTTAGTATCTTTGGGGTACATAGACTTAGATTTCTAGTCTAACAGGGATTCTTGTAAGTCTCCCTCGGGATATGGGTTTACCTTAGGAGGTGGAGCTATAAGTTAGAAGAGTATCAAACAGTCTTGCATCGCTGATTCCACCATGGAGGCCGAGTATGTGGCAGCTTCTAGAGCAATCAAGGAGGCCATTTGTCTTAGGAACTTCATGATGGATCTAGAAGTGGTACCTTCAGTTCAGTCGCCTATTATATTTTATTGTGACAATAGCGGAGCAGTTGCAAACTCAAAAAAGCCAAGGGTCTATAAGAAAGGCAAGCACATTGAGCGTAAGTATTACCTGATACGAGAAATTGTATAAAGATGTGATGTTGCTGTAACCAAGATTGCATCAGAAGACAACCTTGCAGATCCTTTTACAAAGAGTTTATCGGTTAAGACTTCTGATAGTCATGTAAAGGGCATGGGAGTCAGATGTATGGCAACATAATTTTGAGTATAAGTGGGAGATTGTTAGGGTTGGTATATTGAAATCATATTTTTAGTATTTAATTTTATTTTTAATAAAATTAATTTTTTATTTTACGAGAATCTTTATAAGCAATGTATGTGCATAATTTCTTCAATGTTATGTATGGATATCTAATATTCTGTATAGTATTTAGTCTGGTGTGTAGAGTATGGCCTGCACACAGAAAAATAGATTTCAAGTTCTTGCAGAAAATAAGTTTTATGTTTATAGCTTATATGGAAATGGGCATACCATCGGTACGACTGTAGCACAGAGTTTTAGTAGGCCTATCTTGGAGCTTTTTCTTAACTTTCTCGTACTTTAGGCTATATGTATAAGTTATTACACTTGGATCTCATAGTGCCGGGTCATTAGACCTCGAAATGTAACTGGAGTGACGTCATTTTGACCTTCGGGCATCTATGTTGGATTTGTCGACTTTTGGCCTTGACCTTGTCTTCTTAGCACGTTTTCCTTTTTTCTTGAGTTTTTTATTCTCTTTTGTGGTTTTGACCCTTATTTCCACGTCGTTTTTGTTGAGTGTTGACTTTGACCCTATACATTGGTCATCATTTTGTCTTTTTGAATCTTTCTCTACCTTTTGTCTCTTGGTATACCATAACTTAGTTTTCGGGGCGTAACATTAACTCATGCTATGCATGAAATAAATTAAGTATATTTTAATAATATATTGAATATTTGAATTTTAATGGAGTTATTAAAAAAGTAAGATATGTAAATTATATATACGGATAAAATATTGAGTTAAAGTTATTTTCATGTTTATTTGAATAAAAAATTAAACAAATGATTTAATTTGTACGTAACAACATTGATTAAAAAATTGAAAAATTATTTTAATTTTATTTTGACTTCACCTTTCTTTCTTTTAGATGATCATAATACAATGCTCATTTTCCTTTAAGTTATTCATTTTAAATTTATTTATAAGTTGTCGAGTATATAAACTAATAACATGATCATTGTGTTAGAAAATTTATAGAAAGTAAGTATAAATTTACCTATTTAATAATTATTTGGGCAAATTATGTCACGTCCCAAATACCAGGGTCATGCGAAAGCCCACCAAAACACTATTTGAGAAAATAAGATTTGCAGTTGAAAAATCATCAACTAAAAAATATACATCATTTGGATAAAAAAAAATTCTCAGTTCAACTCTCATAAACTGTAAACATGTATTCTCATACATGAATAAATATATCGCCTCAAGGCATACAAAACTAGCTTTTTGAAACAGGCGTCACATGCAAAAGTACATGTCCAAAACAGGAAACTACAACTAGTCTTCTGCCACCACAGGAATCTAGGTCAACTCCTCACGCTCACCTAAAACGATTTTACAGTAAAATCCCACACCGTGAGCCGAAGTCCAATAGAAAACTGACAGTAAAGTAAGAACCGTTGGAGCTGGTTCCTTCTGATGTGTGTGGTCCTATGACAATCTGGGCTAAAGGTGGCTTTAAGAACTTTGTCAGTTTCATTGATGACAGCTCAAGGTATGGATACATTTACTTGATACACCGTAAGTCTGAATGCTTTGAGAAATTCAAAGAATCCAAGGCAGAGGCAGAGAAGCATCTGGGTAAAAGTATCAAATCACTACGATCCCACCGTGGTGGGAAATACCTCTTAGGAGAGTTTAAGGACTAGCTATCATTAGAGGGGATTACATCCCAATTGACTGCACCTAGCACTCCACAAGAGAATGGTGTAGCAGAAAGAAAGAATATGACTCTTATGAAGATGGTAAGGTCAATGATGAGTTATTCAAAATTACCAGATTCGTTTTAGGGACTGGCTTTAGAAACAGCAGCTTACATTCTGAACTTGGTATTTTCTAAGTCAGTACCTTCTACTCCCATAAAATTGTGGACATAGCATAAGCCTAGTCTGAAACACATTCGAATTTGGGGGTGACCAGCACATGCGCTGAAAGGGAACACGGGTAAGTTGGAACCGAGGACAGAAGTCTATTTCTTTATAGGGTATCCCAAGAGAACGAAGGGTGGTCTATTTTATAATCTTAAAGATCAGAAAGCCATTGTTAACATCAATGCCTGATTCTTGGAAGAGGATTATATTATGGATCATAGGCCCAAAAGTAAAATTATTCTAAAAGAACTGAGAAGAAATACCAGTAGAACGAAAGATGAACCACAAGTCACTGATATTCCATTACCTCGTAGTAGTTAGAGGTTTATCGGGATAGGAGCAAATGAAGAATAGGGTGCTGATGCACAGGGTTCAAATTCTGTACAGTCTGTTACTGCTAGTATAGAGACACAGGTAGTGCTTCGTCGTTGTGGGAGGGTTGTTCATCAACCTGACCGGTATATGTTCTTGGGAGAGTATTTTGACAAGATCCCGACAGAACTGGATATCGAGCCCATTAACTACAATAAAGCACTACAAGACAAATATGCAGATCTTTGGCAAAGGGCTTCGAATTCAGAAATGGAATCTATATTTTCTAATCTAGTCAGGGAACTTGTAGAACCACCCGAACTGATAAAACCCATTGGCTGCAAGTGGATCTACAAGAAGAAGAGAGCAACAGATGGGAAGGTCGAAACTTTCAAAGCTAGGCTTATTGCTAAAGGGCTCACTCAGAAAGAAGGGATCAAGTATGAGAAAACCTTTTCGTCGGTAGCCATGTTTAAGTCTGGATCTACAAGAAGAAGAGAGGAGCAGATGGGAAGGTTGAAACCTTCAAAGCTAAGCTTGTTGCTAAAGGGTTCACTTAGAAAGAATGGATCAAGTATGAGAAAATCTTTTCGTCGGTAGCCATACTTAAGTCTATTCGGATTCTCTTATCCATTGCCGCTCATTTCGATTACAAAATCTGGCAAATGGACGTCAAGACAACTTTTCTTAATGGAAGTATTGATGAGTGTTTCTATATGATACAACCAGACGAATTCATTATAAAGGGCCAAGAGCACATGTTGTGCAAGCTTAAGAGTTTCATTTAGGGATTTAAGCAAGCATCGAGGTTGTGGAACACTTGGTTTGATCAAGTTATAATTTCTTATGGTTTTGATCAAAGTTCGAATGAATCCTGTGTGTACAAGAAGCGTAGCGAAAGCGTGGTGATCTTCCTAGTACTTTATGTAAACGATATCTTGTTCATTAAAAATGATGTGGGGGCATTATCTACGGTTAAAGTATGGTTATCTAGGTAGTGCGATATGAAAGGCTTGGGAGAAGCTAGTCACATCTTTGGGATCAAGCATGTGCGAGATCATAAACAAAAGATGTTGGGCTTATCACAAGCAAAGTATATCGATGATATCCTTACTCATTTTAGCATGCAGGATTCCAAGAAAGGGTTTCTCCCTTTCAGGCATGAAATCACTCTATTTAAGGTTCAGTGTCCTAACACACCTGATGAGATAGAGAAGATGAAGGCAGTTTCTTATGCTTCGGCAGTAGGAAGCCTCATGTATGTTATGCTTTGCACTAGACCCGATATCTGCTTTGTCGTTGGCATGATTAGCAGATATCAGTCAAATACAAGAGAGGAGTACTGGACTGCAGTAAAGAATATAATTAAGTAGCTGAAAAGGACTAAAGATTATATGTTCGTTTACCAGGCAAACAGTCTAATACCTTTGCGGTACACAGACTCATATTTTCAGTTAGGTATAGAGCTTGCATTAGGAGACAACCTTGCAGATCCTTTATAAAGAGCTTACTGGCTAAGACTTTTGATAGTCATGTAGAGGGCATGGGAGTCAGACGTATGGCAGTATGATTTTGAGTACAAGTGGGAGATTATTAGGGTTGGTATACTAAAAACTATATTTTTAGTATTTGATTTTATTTTAATAAAATTAATTTTTTATTTTATGAGAATCTTTATGAGCAATGTATACATATCATTTCTTTGTTATGCATGGATGTCCGATGTTCTGTATAGTATTTAATCTGGTGTGTAGAGTACAGCTTACACATAGAGACCAAATTTTAGGTTCTTGTAGAATATAAGTTTTATGTTCATAATTTAGATAGAAATGGACATACCATCGGTACGACTGTAGCACAGAGTTTTAGTAGGCATGTCTTGGTTACGGAAAACAGATAATAACGTCCTCTATTATTCCGACTCTCTACACCAGTACACTTTGTGCGTATTGAACAGTATATTTGGGGTATTTAATTTAGTACTGACTACTGACTATATAAATTAATCACACCCCAAGGTTATTATGAATAGTGTTTATCCTCTTAATCCTGAAATAATTATTGGTTTGTATATATTTAATATTCGTTATTTTGATTCATTAGAGGGTGCAATCTTATATGGGTCTATATTCCCGATGAGTTGGATAGCGATATTATTTATATAGAAAATATAAATTATTGACGAAATCTACGTTCCAAATGATCAAGATTGATGATACCCCATTAAGGATGCTTATAAGTTTTAACCGGGCTAAACCCTGCAGGGGAATTTAATTATCCGGCGGCCAAATAAGTTAAGTGGAAGGGCTTAAGGAATATCAAGATGCCAATTAAATTAAATTGTCAGTAATTAAATTTAATTGGCAGGTATCGGGAATCTTAACGTGGAGAGAAATGATAAGCATTTAATAATAGGAGCTTAATACAAGAACGTCTTGAGATTATAGGTTATAGTACAATTATAGTTCTTTAGTGGTGTGAACTGTAATTCAGTATTTTATGAAAATTACAGAAACTGCTGCTGGTTTTCCATAATTGCAAATACCGCTATGCGTCTTTCTTTAATTATAAAAACCGCTGGTAGGCATATGTGTTCCACTGGAAGTCTTACTCATAATTATTCTCCAAGTCCCTGCTATAACCCTATATATACGCGGGTAGGCTGAACCAGTTTGAGATTGATACATCATATATCAGATAGTTGATATCTCATATATCATATATGATATTATTTTTGTCTTTCAAAGATTTAAATATATCGGGGCTCTACCGGTACAGGTTCTCAGAGGATCGTAACTCACATTACTTTCGAGAATCGCGAAGGGAATACGGTAGAAGATCTGACTGGAGCTTCAACTCGGAATCAAGTCATAGTTGAAGATTAAACCGACAAGTGGTATTCATCTAAATTAACTTCGGTTACACGGGTTTATTTTTTATCATTCGACGTTAAAAATTTTATCTGGAGCCTGTTTCGACGTTTGCCCGTCCAGTTAATTTTTTACCAAAAATCGTTTACAAAAACAATGATCTTGGCAGTATTGCCTCCAACACAAACCATCGGTACAATTGTGGCACAGAGTTTTAGTAGGCCTGTCTTGGTTATGGAAAATAGATAATAGAATCGTCTATTGTTCCGACTCTCTGTGCCAGTACACTTTGTGTGTATTGAACGGGATATTTGGGTAATTAATTTAGTACTGACTACTGACTATATAAATTAATTCACACTCCAAAATTATTATAAGTACTGCTTATATTCTTAATCTTGAAATAATTATTGATTTGCATATATTTAATATTTGTTGTTTTGATTAATTAGAGGGTGCGATCTTATATAAATCTATATTTTCGGTGAGTTTGATAGTGGTATTATTTATATGGTAAATATTAATTAATGACAGAATTCATGTCCCGAATGATCGAGATTGTCGATACCCCCATAAGGATGCTTATAAGTTTTGACCGGTCCAAATCCTGCAGATGGATTTAATTACCCGGTGGTCAAATAAGTTAAGCGGAAGGGTTTAAGTAATATCAAAATACCGATTAAATTAAATTGTCAGTAATTAAATTTAATTGGCAGGTATCGAGAATCTTAACGTGGGGAGAAATGCTAAGCATTTAATAATAGGAGCTCAATGCAAGAAGATCTTGAGATTATGGGTCAGAGTGCAATTATAATTCTTTAGTGGTATGAATTGTAATTTAATATTTTATGAAAATTACAAAAATCGCTGCTGGTTTTTCATAATTGCAGATACCGCTATGCATCTTTCTTTAATTGCAGAAACCGCTGGTAGGTGTTTATGTTCCACTGGAAGTCTAACTCATAATTACTCTCTAGGTCCCTGCTGTAACCCTATATATACGCGGGTAGGCTGGACCAGTTTGAGATTGATAGTTCATATATCATTATTATTGAGATATTATTTTTGTCTTTCAAAGATTTAAATATATCGGGGTTCTGTCGATACAAGTTCTCGGAGGATCGTAACCCACACTACGTTCAATGATCTCGTAAGGGAACACAGTAGAAGATCTTACTGGAGTTTTAACTCGGAATCAAGTTGTAGATAAAGATTAGATCAACAAGTGGTATTCACCTAAATTAACTTTGGTTGCACGGATTTAGTTTTAATCGTTCGATGTCAAAAATTTTATCTGGAGCTCGTTTCAGCATTTGCCCGTCCATTTAATTCTTTACCAAAAATTATTTTACAAAAATAATGATCTTAACAGTATTACCTCCAACAACAACTACAACCCAAGTCTGTGCATGACAGCCCCATGTTGTAGCACAACGTGGGTAGTTAATGGCGGTTACCTTTGGAGGACTTGGCTTAGCAAACATGCCAATGCAATGTGGCATGTGTCAGGGCAGTTATTATCGGTTACAGTGACTATGTTGAAGATACTCAAAGGGTGACAAGTGTTAATAGGGCGTGAGACTCTTCATTGTATTCTGCCACATGCCTAGCAGTTGGGGGATGTCCACTACAGATTTCTTGTAATTGCTAGCAATTGCTAGTAACTACTGCATGCTTATAAAATGGGCATGGCCTATCTGCTTTACATAGGGAAAAGTGGCGTGAGTTGCCTAAGGCATTCCTTTGTAATTTTACTTGGTGTTTAAATAAAAGGTTGAGACTTTATCTTGTAAATTTGTGTGTCTATATTTAGTACCCTGTGTGTGTGAATCTTTTCATCTGTTTTGTGGCTGTGACTAAGTGTTGCTATAACTTTGTGCCATCACAAGGCAATTTTTGTGGCTTGAATGGAGGGCAATGTGGAAGCTTATGTCAAAACCTACCTAGTGTGCCAACAAGACAAGATAGCATAACGGAGGGAAGCGGGTTTGCTGCAACCTCTACTGATTGCTGAGAAGCCGTGGAGCTCAGTGTCTATGGACTTCATCTTGGGTATGCCGATGGTATGCATTTTGTCATGGTAGTTGTCAATCGTTTTTCTAAGTATGATGTGTTTATCTCTGCCCCACATGCATGTCCCACTGACGTTGCCACTAAATTTTTATTTTTGGATAATTAATTGTAGCATAAAAGAGAAAAAAAGATGTATATGTTTGCAAGAGGCATACCCTAGGCCTTATATAGCCAAAAGCTAAACAAAAAAAAACTAATAACTCCAAGAACAAAAGGCACCAAGCCTGAAACATGAACATAACCACATACAAACAAAATGCCAAGGATGCCTAATCCATTACTTCCTAATAGCAATGGGAACGGAATCCATGCTAGCAATGTGAACTAAAATCATATATAACAGCTGAGACTAAAAGCTAAGCAATAGCCACTTGATGGAGCAAACGGCTCTAACTATTCATCAAGGATAAAAAAATCCAAGTAAAACCTGCTTTTAGATCAAAAAAAGAACTAACACTTTAGTAAACCACTACTGATATGAAGGAAACAATTGTGTGCGTTGGTGCGATGTGTGTGCGATTTATGGTGCGACCTATGGTGCAATTCCAGGTGCGTGTTCTAGATATCTTCTCCCTTCATTCGTTCTGAACTGAGTATGGAGATATGATTACATATACAAAACCACATAGCCAAAACCACATTGCCCTTTGCTACCCCATCTTGTACATTTTTAAAGCCCAAGATTTAGAAATAATAGTCTCACAGTATTCAAAATAACAAAAAAGAAACGCTTACACCCTATGCACGCACAAAGTCCCTTACACAAGCCATAAGGGGAAGGCTATATATAAACCTTAGTAAAATAAGCATAACTAAGCCCTATAGGCAACCAAGTGAAGGCCACACTGTGGTTTCAGGTAATTCTAGTTTTGTTCTGTAATTTCGTGTGGATCCAATTGGGCGTTGGTGTATCTGGGTTTTCTGATGGAATGCTGAAGCACATTGGGTGTTTGTATTAAAATGGCTAGAAATAGAGTATGGCCGAAAAGTTTTCTTTTTCTATAGATGATTGCTATGGAATATAAAGTTAAAGTTTTGTTCAAGATGTGAATATGGGTTTGCTACACTGATCTAGGTTTTCACATATCGATTATTCGATTTGGGTTCTCTAGATTGGGTTTTGTTGATTTGGGTTTTCTTTAGAAACTAAGGTTGAAGTTTGTGCAGTATGGAGCTATCCGACTAATGTGATTACATTTTTTAGCCAGAGCATCTTTTCTTTAGGTTATTGCAGCTAAAGAAGATGGCCTTCAACCGTTGCTGGTGAAGATATAGTGATATCACGCGCTGTGTGCACATTTGTTGGGTAACCTATTTTGCAATCATGGGTATATGGTGGGATGACAACTTTTGTGGATTCTATTTTTTATAACTTTGGGTGTGTAGGTACGGCTTTAACCAGCTGGATTAGATTTTTTGTGATGCGCCCTATCCATGTGAGGTGGACATGTTAGTTATTTTATTTTCTCCTATCCATGCGGGTTGTCCATGGAATTGCTTTTTAGTTAGTATTTCTCACCATTAGGCATGGTTGGGTTTTGTACTTATTGTTAGCTTCCGTTGTGTTATGTTGGTATCTGTTATGACTACCTAGGGTATGTTCCTTATAAACATGTATTTTTTTTTCTTTTATATTACAATTAATTACCCAAAAAAGCCCCATGGGCATAATAGGTTATTTTTCAAATAGTTAGAACACCCGTATCAAAAGCCTTAGAGCTGCCCTTTGCCGCAACATCTATAGTCATTTAGCCTTAAACACCAGTCAATTAAAACATGAGCATTTAAATATCCAAACAAATAACCCAAGTCAACAAAGTGCTGTGGACAACCCCACATAGCTAGGAAAGCAAAACACCAACAAACCATCAAAAAACACCCAACAACTTAAAACCGTGGCCAAAAGGAAATGCACCAGCTAGAGAGGATTGAAGCAATCTGTTACATCTCCAAAATCAAACCTTAGCTTTCTTCCTCTTCAGATAAGCACACACCCGAGCCCTATTAGAACAGACAACAACTGTAAGTACCTCATGCCATTCACTCAAAGTGTATCTCTCAACTCTCCAACAAAAAGAAGCAAATCTCAGGAACTTATTGCTTCTCACAAGCATCTCTGCACAAGAAACAAACACAGACTAGCAGTTCATGGTAGTTAGACAAGAAACCTCACAAGGCTCACTCAAAATAAGTGTATTGCTCAACCCTCCAACAAGAAAAGAAAGAAGCAAATCTAACTCCTTGTAATTCCTTGTCATCATTTTATCAAGAGAAAACATGGTATAAAGGTTAGCAAAAGGACCTCTCTTCACGCAATCAATATCTGTATCCCTTGATTCTCCAAAAAGGAGGAAGAGGCAAATCTCACATATATTGTTTTTCTTATGTCATCCCTAGTAGCACAACAATAAACTTTCATAACAAAATTAAACGTTAGTAGAAAACATTTCTGACAACAACCCCCACTCCCATTGGATAGCCACATTGGATGGAGTAAAAGGGATCCTTCTCCTAGAAGATAATCTCTCCCAAATCATATCACAATTCTCCCTTATGACACTCTTCTAACCTCTTCTAACACCTTGGAATTTCCTCAAATTACGTTCCTTCCATATACATACACAGACACTGAAAGGGCCAGCTTCTTCACACAAATCTATAAGGATTGGCCACCTTGACTTTAAAACTGCCCCACCTGTCATTCCAAGACACTTCATTCCAACTAATCTCATATTTACCTAACACAGTAGACCACACCGCCTTAGAGACTAGACAGTTGAAGAAGAGATGATCATGGATCTCCAGTTGCCCTAAACATAAACTACACTGGTGATCACAGTTCATACCAAACACCCTAAGGCAATCCTTTGTACTTAGTCTACCCCTAACAGCTACCCTCAAGATGAAGCCCACTCTAGGTACATGATTTTTAACCAAAACAGCTTATACTATGGAGGACTTGGTCTATGATCTCTAATCACCTCCCACAAAGATCATATGGTGAACCTTCCTCCATTGAGGAGCCCCCTTTTTTTTTTGTAATTAACTATAACATAAAAGAGAAAAAATGTACATGTTTATAAGGGGTATATCCCAGGCCGTACATACCCAAAACAAAATAACCAGTTGTAGCAAAGCTACAATCAATAAAGGTAGCTACCCAACAACAAAAGAGGGGCATAAACTGCAGTGTGCCGCCACACCAACATGGACAAAATCAAAACCTTAACCTGGGAAATAAAAAGAACAAAAAATTAACAAAAATTGAAGAGTCAACACTTAGCTCTCACACGCTACACAAGAAGCCTACGAATTAAGGAAATAAGTTACATGGAAAGCCAAAAAGCAAGAGCCAAGGTTGCGCAAGTCCTTTTAGTGAAATGTAATGACTGAGGAAGCCAGGCCTCTAAGCAACTAGCGGCAATAGATTACTAGCAAATTGAAAAAAATTATAAAAAAGAAATCACTAATAATATCCATCTCAAATCTCGCCTTTGTGAATTTTGGATGCATCCAGTTTTTCAGTGGGGCCCGCTTGTATTATTCCTTGTGTGAATTTGGCGGGATTACATGTGCTTAGAAGAAAGTGTTTTGTTATTTTTTAAAGGAAAAAGTTAGTTTTTTAGTGGGATCAGTGGGTGGGTCCCGTGCACTCTTGTTTGGACGACAAGCTTGCATTATGATAATTACTCAAAAAAAAAGCTTGCATTGTGATGTGGTTGCTTGTATAATAATTGTCATGTGGGCCCGGTTGTGAACTCTAGCAATTCTTGGTAATGCAATTGGAATGCCGATCCTATGAGTTGTTCATTAAAAAGAACAACACATGGGTGGGTTTTTTCTTTTTCATTATCTATGTTGGAATTTGGTTTGCCAAGGCTTTGTACTGGCAACTCTGTGTAGTGGTGGGCTCAAGTTTCTTTTTGCTACTAAATTTTGATTAAGGTTGCACTCGTGTGTGTCTTATGTTCTAGGTCTCTTAAACGACCCTATTGTGCTTCCTGCCAAAAGTTCTTTTTGTTTCTTTTAGCCTGAACTTTATTGGAACCTATCATCTCCTCCCTTTCCTCTGGAGAGGGTGTTTCGTATTGAGGAATTGAGTTTTGTTTGGGTTTTGAGGAGCTATCTACACTTCTATTTGGGTTCCTTGGTGTGGAACTTTTGGTGGTTTTTGAGCAGGGTTTAGCTGATGGTCTGCTTCATCTGGATCCACTGGTAGAGTTTCCTCTGGGATGGCCTAGGTTTTCTCTTATCTAGATTTTCTAGTGCTATTCAACCCATAGCTTTTGCTGACTTGTTGGGGCTCCCACCACTTTTGTTTGGCAACCCTGTGCATAGGGGAAGTTGGTATTTTGCTTTGCCAGAATTTGAGCTAGAGTTTTCAAGACTGATTTTTTTGTTGCTTCCTTTGGCTAGCTAGCGGCCCATCTACCTCTAGCACTTTACTCATAGGCCATTGATGGTTCCACTTTGGTTGTCTTTGGACCTTTGTTTAGATCCTTGTGGTCCTATTGTCTGAGTCTTTATTTGGTTAGGGAGGTCTCTCTACTTCACTTTCACGGGCTACATCTGGGTACCTGTTCGGTACTCAATTTAGTTAGGGCGCAGAGTTAGGTTAGTGACGGAGTTGGTTGGTGATGGCCTTATTTATCCGTGCCGAGGTTCCCCTTGGGGCTATTTTATCTCCTACTTCCAAACACTGTGATTAGAAGACCAGCTTCTTTTGACCTCCTGAGCTTTTGAGGTTTTGATATTTTCTCAAATTCATAGAGGATCTTCTGGTAGGACTTTTAAGGAGAGGAGGTCTTTTTTCTTATCTGCGGGTTGGAGCCTCTCGAGTAGCCAAGCTTCAGCAGGTTTGAGGTGCATTTTGGGTATGTGGACTCATATCCACGTCTAGGTGACAGTGGTGCCAGTCAATATACTTGGCCAAGGTTATTTATGACTATTAGGATTGGACGACCAATTCTACTTGTCTGGTCTCTTTTTTTTCTCTTGTTCTTGTCTGAATTTTAGAGCCTATACCCTTCGATGAGCAGATCTTTAATAGGGATTGGGAGTTTTCAGTATTATGGCATGTTTATTGGTTTTGTCCTTTGTTTTATATGTTGGTTTTTTGCTATCCATGTAGGTTGTGCATGGAATTTTCTTTATTAGAAAGTTTCCCCCCTATCAAGTGGAGGTTGGGTGTGCTTTTGTTAATGATGTTGTTAGGTCCTGTTTGTTTAACTTATGTAGTCTTGTTGATAAGAAGACTTCTCCTAAATATTAGTTGATGTAATTACTTGGAGTATGCCCCTTGTAAATATGTATATTTTTTTCTTTTCTTTTATATTTCAATTAGTTACCCAAAAAAATATCCATCTTCCACAAAACTAAATAAAGGAGAGCTACTGCCATAGACCCAAGCAAGCTTCACAACCGAAAGCTGCCATCATGAACAAGCTAGAACCCATTTACACCTCAACAAAAGGATAACCCCACTTCGGCTACTCAACCCAATAGCTAAACCTGAAGATGTCAGTCTCACCTATACATTTAAACGGCATAGCCAACCCATAGACAACCCAAACAACACACCTACATAGTCCCTTACACAACCAATAAGGAGAAGGCTATATACAAAGCTTGCACAAAGCTCAATAATTCATAAAACATATTACAGAAACCACATAGGTCTTCATTAACAAAAGATAATTACATATAGAAAGTAAACAAAAGAGAAGGAAACAATAAAAGCCCAACATACCACCACTTTGCATGATATTGCGCATCCAAAATAACCCGAGGTCAGAAACACCTCAAATCCCCAGCATAAAGGGTCCATGAGGAAAAATCCAAGCCACCTATTATTATCCCTCTTAGATGCATCCGGGCTAAAGTTGGTCCCTCTCCTCATTTCTGTTAGATCAATGGAAAAAATCAAGGCCATTTCCATAAGCATCAATCAACAATGGACTTAACTTTAGCTAGAATGTCTAGACTGGAGTCATACACAATTCTAAGACTCTTAGCATATAAGATAGGTCTCCAAGGGTGCTAAGGACCAACCATAGGAAAGTGTTTTCATACCAATACCATAGTTAATAAATTGTTTAACTAATGGTCAAAGTTGAAACAACTTTCTCCAGCACCATGAGGCAGATGGAGGAATCTTGACCGACTAAACGGATTTACCCGTAAAGATGTTAAACTTAATCCGCATACATCAACGACAGATGCTACCCCATGTTAATAGGAACCAGATATGCTTTGGAACTACAACCTTATTCCACATAATGAGAAATTTAATGCCAAGCCCTCATCCCTTCTTGAGAACACATACCTCCCCCGAAACCTTTGCCTCAATGGTCTTCATTTCAGGGCCACTCTACAGAAAGGACCACAACAAGCTTTCCACTTCCCGAAAAACTTTATTCGGGAGAATAAACAAGGAAGACTAGTAAACCTGCATAAAAAATAAGATAAATCCAATCAATTGGAGCCTACCCACATAGGATAGAAATCTGTTCATCAAAGACTAAATCTGATTGGAAATTCTATCAATAAACAGCTTACAGTCTTTGTACTCAAGCTTAGTGGTAATTAAAGGAACCCTAAGGTATCTCATAGGGAGCAATCCCTCTCTAAAATCTAGCATACCCAAAATCTCCTCTTTTAAGCTGGAATCCACCCCGAAGAAGTAGACATCACTTTTAAGGGGACTCGGCGATAAACTAGTCAAACTATAAAACTCATTCAAAACATTCTTAACAACCATAACAGACTGGACATCCGCTCTCGAAACAGCCATCAAATCATCTACAAAACACATATGTACAATTCTATCTTTACTACACTGCCAATGAAAGTTGAAAGCCGGTTCATCCATTAGTTTTGAAAACAACCCTGATAAAACCTCCATTGCCATAACAAAAAGATAGGGGACAGCAGGTCCCTTTGTCTATGGCCTTTCTTACCTTGGAAGAAGCCATTAAGCTCACCATTAATACTAATTGAAAAGCTAGGAAACATCATCCATTCTCTGATCCACTGTACCATCCTATTAGGAAACCCTATACCCCGAAGAACAAGTAACATAAAATCTCATTTGACGTTGTCATAAGCTTTCATAAGATTACACTTATTAATAAGAGTAATAAGTGTTGTATTTGATTCCTTAAGCTTGTACTTTGACTCAAAAAATCCCTAATAGCTTTAGCAGCATCTTCACCAACAACATGCCATGTGTCCTTAAATAAGCCTGTCAAGAACCCATCGGGTCCAGGGGCTTAATTAGCTTTAAAAGACCACATAACCTGCTTGATCTCTTCCTCCGACACATCCTGAACCATAACTTCGGCACTCTGGGGGGAGAGTTTGTTTCTAATGACACTTCGCACTTTTGCCTCATCAACTAGCTCCATACTAGAATCAATTTTATCTTTTCATTTGAAACAAAATAAAAAAAGGACTATTATGCAATTTTTTAAAACATAACCACCCGTAAAATTGCTTCAAATTTTACGCATAAAAATGCATACATTTATCGCGATGCACAAAAAATATATGATGTTGTGGGTGCAACTAGTTTTTGCACAAAAGTGTACAATTATGTAAGCATGTTTCAATTTTGCAAAAACAATGCGTACGATTATCATGACACATGAAAATGAACGATTTTTGGAGTGGTTTAGGTTTTTGCTAGAAAACACATAAAGTTGTCATGATGCAGAAAAATGATCAAATTTGTTGATACATCACATTTTTGTATAAATATAAAAAAGGGAATATTATATGTTTTGGTTTGAAAACAAACGCACCCACGAGCTCACTCGAAATGTTATCCGTGAAATCGCATAAAATTATTGTGTTGCACAAAAACTTGTGATTTTATGGGTGCAAAAAATGCATAAATTTATCTAGGTGCACGAAAATGAATGATTTTTAGAGTGTTATCTTTTTGCACGAAAACGCATAAAGTTATCACGGTGCATGAAAAAGAACAATTTGGTGAACGCATCACGTTTTGGAACAAAATAAAATTGGATGACATGATGCATTTTTGTTTGAAACAAACGAACCTAATCAGTCAAAATTTCACACATGAAAACACATAAAATTATCATGCTGCACAAAAATCTATTATTTTAGGGCTGTCTTTATTTTACACAAAATATAGATAAAATCATCATAGTGCAGGAAAATGAATGCTTTTTGGAGAGTGTTAGATTTTCACACGAAAATGCATAAAATTATCGCGGTGCACAAAGTTGAAAAATTTTGTGGAATGTCACACCCTAAACTCCAGATTACGTGAAACGCCTAAAAACTACTATACATTACACAGAACCCGATGTTCACTCTTAGATAAAAATATACATGTATTAAATATGATCGCCAACCGGCTTACAATACATCAGGTTCCAAAACCTACATAGGTAATAACCATACATGACCCAAAAAGAAACAATAAGGGAGACTACAGATCTTCTGCCCCTCCGGCATCTCCCGATCAACCTGCGTGACCGGTATCTGAAAAATATTTCAAATCCTACACCGTGAGTCATAGCTCAGCAGAAACAAGACAATAATAAAATAAAAGCTAAACATGCTAAGAAAATAGTTTTAAAACGGTTTTATATCACGACTCACACGAACCCCACATACAACACAGGTATATACATCGACTCGCACGAGCCTCAAAAGAAAATAG
>JAOTRH010473977.1:9042-26420 GCA_034768845.1 Heliamphora exappendiculata | reverse complement strand
TTCAATAATATGCATATTGTACATATTAGTTTAGGGTTTGATTACTTTATTTTAAAATTGTGTAGTTCATTTTTGTGTAATCCAAATTAGATAATTTTAGCAACTTAAGATATTTATTCTTTTAATTAAAGCATACTAGTTTAGGTTGTTTAAACAATATTACATGTGGGTATGTGTTTCATGTATCTTTTATATAGAAATTGCATGTCATAGGATTTAGAATTTTTCTTTTGACACTTATTTGTTTTGGGAGTGTTATGTACATATTTTATGTATTTTTTATACTTGATTTTGGATGTTCTCTCTTTGTCTCTATTTTTTTTATTTGCATGTATTTCAAAAATTCTATTAAAGAACTAATAATGATTAGTAGAGGCCAACCTTACGGTTGGGCGAACGGGGTGTCTAACACACATTTTTTGATTCGTACCTTAACCCCCGAACCCTTTTTCTCTGGTTAATGTTTTCAAGATCAGTAGTTAATTTTATTTTTTTAAGTTTTTCTCAAAAACTAAGTGGCAACTCTATTTTCAACAAAATGAGTTTTCAAAATTTGATTTTTAAGGTATAAAATATTTTTCAAAATATCTTTGACTTTTCTTATTTTTTATCCTTAAATCCCAATGCTACAGTAACCAAAACGTTATTTTTTCACTCGGATCACACACTTAGGAAAGATAAAATATATATTTTTCACTTGGAACACACACAGCCAAGGAAAACAAAATGGTATAATCAGTATGCTCCACTCGGGTCATACAGCCGAGGAGAATAATCAATGATTCCTTTGTACCGACTTCGTCACCAAAGGACAGAGGTAAAAACTATAGACTCTTGCCCATTACCCAATTCCTATACATCATAGGACCGGTTAGGTAACGACAAGTTCTATTCGGAGCACCACAACGCAATCACTCAATTTACGGGCCCAAAACCCAAGGGTACAAAGCACCCAACTGCTTAATTTACGGAGACTAACCCGAAGGTACAAAGCACCTACTCTGTGCACGTTTTTTGACTTACACCGAAGGCAACTCGTGTCAAATACCCGCTATCCCGATACATATAGAGAATCATTTCAAAACCAACCGTAGTTCAATAACTACGAAAAATATTTTCACAAATATACATTAAACATGTACATATAGATCCATCCATCAACATGGAGATCAAACAAAAATATTTTAAAATATTTTTTTTCGTTTTCAACAAAACGTTTCCAACTGAGACACAACCCCGAGAGTTAGCTCCAAAACTCCAAAACACACAAAGCATCGAGATTTTGATAAAAATCCTCCGTTTTCAAAATCACCTCTTTGAAAATCATAACCACAAGTTCAATATCATGTAATAAATCACGAGAAGCATAAAACGTACTTTTTATCTACAGAACAGGGTTTAAACATAAAACATGATATTTGAAACATTCTCAACTGGTAAAAACGCATATAATTGCATGAAACACACTGACACAGCAGTAGGGTCTAGAATCCTACCTCAGAGAGCTAAAATCTCGTCGCCTCAAAATCTAACCTCATCGGAACGAGAATCCATCCGGATGGATACGAAGCCCTCGACCCAAGTAACATGCATTCACAATTCAACCACCAAAGACCAAGCCTCGGGCCTCCTGAAATCTAGAGAGAAGGCAAAAAAAAAGCGTAGAGGAAGAGATAGACTTGAAAAGATATTTTTTGGCTCAAAAATCAAGACTAACATATCTTATAGGAATTCGCGCCTAAACGCCACCACTCGAGCACCCAAGCACCGCTCGAGCGGACCCCTTGCCAACATACACCCTACGACCCCACTGCTCGAGTGCTCACCCACCGCTCGAGCGGCTATCTCATGAAACCACACTTTTTCACTACCCCGCTCGAGTGCTCACCCACCGCTCAAGTGGTCAACGCTAGGTGGAATACTGAATTTAGGGTCCAAAGCCAAACGGGCCTAAACGAAAGTGTAAAACACATCTACACATACTATTCTAAAACTTTAAAGCATAAATCATACATCGATGATACACATAACATGAAAGAAACATGTCAACATGCATATATACCAAAAAAATAAAACGGTACAGGGTCTCACAACTCTCCCCCTTAAGAAATTTCACCCTTGAAATTCACTATAAAATCACGAGGTAAACAGGTCTGGATATCTAGCACGCATCCCAGACTCGAGCTCCCAAGTTGTCTCGTCAACCCCGAGATGAAGCCACTGAACCTTGGCATAAGCAATTGTCCTCCTTCTCAGCACTTTCTCTATCGCGTCTAAAATTTTCACTAAACGCTCCTCATACGTGGCATCCTCATCAACCTGCAATTCAGCCCAATCTAACACATGTGAAGGGTTAGGCACATACCTCTGAAGCATAGAAACGTGAAAAACGTTGTGCACAGATGCTAATTGAGGCGGCAAGGCCATACGGTATGCAACCATCCCAATCCTCTCCAGGATCTCGAAGAGTCCAATAAAACATGGTGATAGCTTCCCGCTACGCCCAAATCTCATCAACCCTCGACGTGGCGAGACCATCAGAAACACATGATCCCCCACTGCAAACTCCAAAGGTCGCCTCCTCTGATCTGCATAACTCTTCTGATGGCTCTGAGCAGTCACCAGATGCTGACAAATCACTGCGATCTTCTCCGTCGTCTCCTGTACTAAGTCGGGTCTCAAAATAATGGTTTCACCCACCTCTATCCAACATACTGGCGATCTACATGGTCTACCATACAGAGCCTCATACAAAGCCATCCCAATACTAGACTAATAACTGTTGTTGTATGCAAACTCTGCCAACGATAGATGATCCTCCCAAGAATCCCTAAAATCAAGCACATAGGCTCCCAACATGTCCTCCAAAATCTGGATGGTCCTCTCTGACTAACTGTCAGTCTGTGGGTGGAAAGCAGTGCTAAAGGTCAAGCTAGTCCCCAAAGCCATCTGAAGGCTCTGCCAAAAGCGCGATGTAAAGTGCGGGTCTCGATCAAAGACGATAGTCACAGGTACTCCGTGTAGTCAAACTATCTCTCGGATGTATAATATGCTTAATCTGTCCACTGAATCTCTCACTCGAATAGGGAGGAAGTGCGCCGACTTCGTCAACCTATCAACCACAACCCAAACAGCATTATGTCCCACCGACGATCGAGGAAGTCCCGATACGAAATTCATCGTGATATTCTCCCACTTCCACTTAGATATAGGCAATGGCTGCAACAATCTTGCTGGTCTTTGGTATTCGGCCTTTACTTGTTGACAAGTAAGGCATCAAGAAACAAACCTAATCACATCCCTCTTCATTCCCGTCCACCAGAACTAACGACACAAGTCATGATACATCTTCGTGCCTCCTAGATGCACTAGAAGACGTGAATGATGAAACTCATGTAGCACCTCAGCACGGCACGACTCTGGCACAAACAGACGCCCTATCAACCTCAAACTCTGATATGAACCCACCATCCATCCTGTTGTGTCCTTCCCACTTGCAATGCGATCCTGTATCATCTGAACCTCCTAATCGGTTTGCTGAGCCTCTAACACGTGTGCAACTAATGCGGGCTATGACGCTACTGAGTACAAAGTCTCACCTCCCCTTGTCTCCCCAAGACACAGATCAAATTCCCCAGCATCTCTAAGCATGTCCCATTCTTATATAGCCATAAAAGCTAATGAGCCATGAGATCTTCTACTAAATACATCGGCTACGACATTTGCCTTTTTTGGGTGGTACAGCAAATCAAAGTCGTAGTCTCCCAACAACTCCATCCACCGTCGCTGGCGAAGATTCAAGTTTTTTTGCGAAAATAAGTATTTTAAGCTCTTGTGATCAGAGAAAATCTCGAAATGCTCACCGTATAGATAATGCCGCCATGTCTTCAAGGCGAAGACCACGACTGCTAACTCCAAATCATGCATCGGGTAGTTCTCCTCGTGTGTCTTCAACTGCTGCGAGCTGTAGGCTACAACCTTACCACCCTGCATCAATACACGGCCTAAACCGTCATGTGATGCGTCACAATACACTGTATACCCCAGACCTTACTCTGGAATAATCAGCACTGGCGCACTAGTTAATCTCCTCATCAGCTCCTGAAAAGCTGACTCACAAGACTCGGTCCACACAAACATAACTCCCTTCCGCGTCAGACGCGTCATAGGTGCTGCCAACCTAGAGAAGTCATTGACGAACCGTCGATAATAACCTGCCAAACCCAAAAAACTACGAATCTCAAAGACGTTCTTCAGTTGCTGCCAATCCATCATGGCATCAGTCTTCGACGAATCCACCGATACCCCATCCTTCGACACCATGTGCCCAAGGAATCTCACCTCTGACATTCAGAACTTGCACTTCTCGAACTTCGCATACAAGCGATGTTCTCTCAGAAGCTGCAAGACAACATGCAGATGCTCCTCATGCATCTCCCTCGTGGGTGAATAAACCATAATGTCATCCACGAACACGACTACAAAACTGTCCAGATAAGGGTGGAAGATACGGTTCATCAAATCCACAAATGTCACAGGGGCGTTCGTCAAACCGAATGGCATGACCAGAAATTTGTTGTGACCATAACGAGTCTGAAAGGCGGTCTTCGCTATATCCTCATCCCTAATCCTTAGCTAGTGATACCCTGACCTTAAGTCGATCTTCGAGAAGCAGCGCGACCCCTTTAGCTGATCAAACAAGTCGTCAATCCTCGACATAGGATACTTGTTCTTCTTCGTTACCTGGTTTAGCTTCCTATAATTAATGCACAATCTCAAGGATCCATCCTTTTTCTTCGTAAAAAGAGCTGGAGCTCCCCACTGAGACGTACTCGGCCACACAAACCCCTTGTCTCGCAACTCCTGCAACACCTTAATTTCTCGCAACTCAGCCGGTGCAAAAGCGATATGATAGAGATGGGAGTAGCTCTTGGAACAAGATCAATGGAGAACTTCCCATCACGGCTCGGTAGCAACTCGAACAGATCGTCTAGAAAGACATCTGGATAGTCGCACACCACAGGAGGTAGCTCCCCTCGAACCTCACCCAGCTCATCCAACCTGAGAGCAGAAAAGAGAAAACCCAAGTACCCTCGAACCCGAGCCACATCAGGAATAGAGACCAAGCCCTTACCTCGATCACCCATAAAGTAGAAGCAGTTACCCTCTGGCGTACAGATCGACACCCTCTGTTGCTCATAATCTATAAGGCACAGTAGGTAGTCAGTCAGTCCATCCCTAGGATGACGTCAAACGTGGTCAGGTCTAGAATGATAAAATCAAACTCTAAAAAACGATCGACGACTCCTAAATCACAAGATCTGCAAACCCTACTCAACACCACATTTCCACTAACTGGGGTCTCTACGCTCAATGCACTACCCAACGGGTCTATCTGTAACCCCAATACAGATGCAAAAGCAGAAGAGATAAATGAATGTAATGCTCCCGTGTCGATAAAAACACTGTCCCATGATCTAAAGACTAGAAGAGTACCTCTGATCATGGCTGGAGTAACTGCAGCATCAGATGCAACTGGTTCTTTAGAAGCACCGTGATCAGCATGAACATAAGCCCTGGGCTGCGGTGGTTTGGTCTGCCCACCATAACCCTGAGTCGTCGACTGTCTCACAGACTGTGCTGAAGTGCCTCCTTCTGCAAACCTAGACGTCTGGGCCCTAGGGTGCTGAGGAGTCTGACGTCTCTGTGCCGACAGAGCAACTGGCGCTCCTGTCGCACTTTGAACATTCCCTTCCCCGGGATAGTATTTGCACATATGCCCGGACTGACCACACCCAAAGCATATAGGCGGATCTGTCCCCTGTGACTAAACAGATGCTGAACTCTAGATCTGATCCTTCTGCGGGCACTCAACTGAACAATACCCTAGTTGTCCGCATCGGTAACAAATCAGCTCTCTCTTGTTAGGCCTTCCTGTCGAAGCCACTGAAGGTGCAAGCATGGACGACTGTTGTTGATACGAGCCGACAAAATGACAACTCAGACCTGACGACCTTCAGCGCTTGTTCCTGTGCCCCTGAAACTGTGTACCTACATCACTCTACTGGCCCTTGCTCTCTCTCACCCTACAGCTCTCTGCTAGCGAGTTCTCTACTCGGATAGCGGCTTCTACAAGCGCAATGTACACATCCAAATCCAGAGCTGCAATCCTGTTCTTGATGGCAGGTCGAAGGTCTCTCTCAAACCTCCTAGTACGCAACTCCTCCGTAGATACCATCTCAGCTGTAAATCGCGATAGGTTCGCGAACTTGGCCTCATACGGAACCACAGAATTGTTCCCCTGAACAAGGGATAGGAACTCCTCTCGGTATGTATCCCACAAAGATCTCGAGAAATACTTCTCCAAGAAGACTCTCATGAAAGCGGCCCACGTGTCATCTACCGTGGTCTTGGAAAACTTCCACCACTCCCTAGCATCCTCCTGCTGTTGGAATGCCGCCAACCTCACACGCAAAGCATCCTACTCGATATTCAGAGTATCGAAGATAGCTGTGGTCACTTCTAACCACTCAGTAGCAATCTTAGGGTCTGGCTTCCCAAAAAAGGTCGGAGGATTCAACCGCCAAAATTCCCTCATAGCCACAAAGGCACTTGGCTCAAGAGCCCTCACTCCAGCCCTAAATGCCTCAGCCATAGCTCTCATAGTGACAAGCATCTCCTACATGAAGTCAGCACCACCCACTTGTTCCCGTGGGGCATGAACGTCTCCCTCCTCTAGAACCTGAACATAAGCATGACCTCGGCCACGACCCCGTCCCAGTCCTCCCCGCGTGGACATAATTTTATATAAAGAAAATAACTCCTCATGATCATCAACCGCCAAACCTGAAAATAGTTTTTACAACAAAATTTCACACCATAAGTCGAAACTCAATAGAAACAGACTGTAAAGCTGTAAAGAATGATATGCAATCATATAGTAGGAGCGAACTCAACCCCAAGCCAAAAAGGTTTTACGTCATAAAACCCCAAATTTTCCACAAATCTCCAAAATAGTTTTTCCTTCACAACAAGCATTTATACAATGCAAAACAACATTTTACAGTTGAAGGAAAACAGTAATCAAAACGTCATTTTTCCACTTGGATCACACATCGAGAAAATATAAAAGATATATTTTCCACTCGAAATACACACAGCCGAGGAAAACAAAACGGTATAATCAGTATGCTCCACTCGGGTCACACAGCTGAGGAGAATAATCAATGATTCTTATGTACCGACTTCGTCACCAAAGGACAAAGGTAGCAACTATAGACTCTTACACATTACCCAATCCCAATACATCATAGGACCCGTTAGGCAACGACAAGTTCTATACGGAGCACCACAACGCAACCACTTAATTTACGGACCCGGAACCCGAGGGTACAGAGCACCGAACTGCTTAATTTACGGGGACTAACCCGAAGGTACAAAGCACCTACTCTGCGCATATTTTCGGATTTACACCGAAGACAACTCGTGCCAAATACCCGTTATACCGGTACATCTAGAGAATCATTTCAAAACCAACTGTAGTTCAATAATTACGAAAAATATTTTTACAAATATACATTAAACATGTACATATGGATCCATCCATCAACATAGAAATCAAACAAAACATTTCAAAATATTTTTCTCCGTTTTCAACAAAATATTTCCAACTGAGACTCAACCCCGAGAGTTAGCTCCAAATCTCCAAAACACACAAAGCATCGAGATTTTGATAAAAATCTACCGTTTTCAAAATTACCTCTTTGAAAACCATAACCACAAGTTCAATATCATGTAATAAACCACGAGAAATGCAAAACATGCTTTTTATCCACAGAACAGGGTTTAAACATAAAACATTATATTTTAAACATTCTCAACCGGTGAAAATACATATAATTGCATGAAACACCCTTATACTGCAGTAGGGTCTAAAATCCTACCTCGATGAGGTAAAAGCTCGTCGCCTCAAAATCCAACCTCGCCGAAACGAGAAACCGTCTAGATGGATACAAAGCCCTAAACCCGAGTAACACGGATCCGCAATTCATACACCAAAAACTAAGCCCTGGGCCTCCTGAAAGCTAGAGAGAAGGCAGAGAAAAGGTGTAGAGAAAGAGATAGACTTGAAAAGATATTTTCTAGCTCAAAAACCAAGGCTGACAGATCTTATAGGAATTCGCGCCTGGGCACCACCACTCGAGCAGACCCCTTGCTGACATACACCCTGCCAACCCACCACTCAAGCGCTCACCCACCGCTCGAGCGGTCAACGCTGGGTGGAACACTGAATTTAGGGTCCAAAGCCAAACGGGCCTAAACGAAAGCATAAAACACATATACACATGCTGTTTTACAACTCCAAAGTATAAACCATGCATCGTTAATACACATAATATGAAAGAAACATTTCAACATGCATATATACAAAAAAAAAAATAAAGCAGTACAGGGTCTCACATTCAACCTCCAGCTTTTAGCCTATTTGTTTTTTGACTTTTTTACTTTTCTGATAATAAATTTTAATTTTATTCTTTGGCTTTTGACTTTTTAGCTTTTCTATTTGGTAAAACTTCAATTAGGCTAAAGGGTAATATAGAAATTTCACATTTAACTTATTTGGATTTTTTGATAGTTTAAAAGTTACTATTTTTTCAATTAAACGAACTTTTTTGCTTTTTAATTTAGAATGACTTAAAATTAAAAAATCGATTTAAAATTAGGTTGCCAAACCAACATAGTTATAAGTTATAAATTTTTTTAAATACTTACAATTTCTAACTAGTTACTTTTTTTCTATTTTAGTTACAAATTATAATTTTTATCAAATACTCATAATTTTTATTATAATTTATAATTTATAATTTATTAATTTTAATAATACCAAATACCAATTATATTTGTTCATGCATGTGATTTAGAACGGCTAAATTGGAAAACATATACAATAGTTTGTTTAATTTGTAATAAAAGCCAAGATATTTGCTTCCACTGCACGAAATCTCTCTCTCTCTCTCTTCAACCCACACGTGTATTTGAAGATAGAGTAATAAATAAGAAAAAAATATTGATTTTTTTAATAGGCAAAGAAAAAGCTGTTTTATGGATGGAGGCAAATCCTTGAAGCCTTAAGTGCCGGTCTTATAAAACAGTTTTATAAGACAAAAAGCATTTTTTTAAAATTTATATTTATATACAATAAATTTAAAAGATATAATTATTTAAAAATTAATTATAAAAAAGATGAAATAACAAAAGTTAACAGTTGTTATTACATGTCATTATAATAATTTAAAAATATCACTTTTGAATTAATTTTCTTATATTTTTAATTACGAATATAGTAATTATATTTACTACTTTGCTCTCAAATTTCTCAACCTCTTCTCTTTTTTTTTTTATTATTATTTTTATGATTTTACCTTTAACAAATTTGACGGTTGACAATTGATTTTAACTTGAAATTTTCGACATAAAAAAAATATTTATAATAGAAATTTTTGACTAGTTGTCTACATAAATAAAATTTGCTAATAGTTTTTATATGAACAAAGTAATAATATTAGGCACTCTCTTTTTTTAATTGACTTTAAAAAAAGATAATATCTAAATATATATAAAGTCTCCAAAAAAATTAGAATTCTAAAATTTAAGACTTAAAACGATTACTTTACTAGTCTTAATTGAAAACCGACTTTGAAAGTCTTAACCGAATTCTAAGAAAATTATTGAAGAATAGAAAGGGATGGCCGAAAAGGACTTATTTTCAAAATAAAGTATTAAAATTATTGTGAGGTACCTTTTATATTATTGTAGGTTAATGTATATAATATTAAAGTCATTTTCTTTTATAAACTTATAATATCATTATTGTGAGGTGTCTTTATTATTGTGGGAACTGCATTCATTATAGTTTTAGAGTAGGTTTATGGCCTTCTTTGGAATTTTTTTTTTTTTTTTGAGATTTTCATTCAATTTTATTTTAAAATTTTTATTTTTCTGAACCATCTTGATAATAGGAACCAAAAAAGTAAAAAAAAATGATCAAAAAATAACTATTTATTGGCTTGTTTCTTTTTTTTTTAAGAAAAAATTATACTTTGGCAAAGAAAATATTTTTTTTTGACTCGTTTTAATGACAAATTTGACCAAATAATTAAAAAAATTTACTAAAATTAAAAATAAATAAAATAAAATAAAAATAAACAAATAAACTAATAAAAGAAGTTGCATGGAAATATTGAATATTGTAATATTGTTAGTTTCGTTTGACCAAGACTCAAATTCACCGACCAGTACTTTAATTTTCTTAACGTTTTTCTCTATAAAAAAAATATCAAAGCAAGATTCAAAATTTTCTTAACTAAATGATAAATTTTTTTATTAAAAATAAAAATAAATAAAATAAAATAAATAAATAAGTTATTACCGGCAAACGGGTATGAAAATTACATTTTGACAAATCACAATCAAGCCTCGTTCAGTTTGATTGGTGGATTAATTAACGACCATAAAATTTTCACAGCCAGCCTGTAATTGAAAAAGTAGAAAGAGACCGAACGGGGGAGCCGCCGGTGACTAGTTAGCAGATGGGGAAAATTAATGGGTAATCCTAGTTAACATGTAAACGAGGATCTTACGTTATATTTTTAATAAATAAATAATTATAATTTATATAATATAAATATTTTTTTTTAAATATTAACAAAAATAAATTATTATTTTTTTACTATAAAATTTATAATTATCATATTAGGTGAGAGTACTATATAGACTTATGGTAAGCTGCGAACACTAAATAATTACTCAACAAATGGAGTTGTGATTTTAAATGGGATTTGCTTGAAATTTTGCAATTTAATTTAACGAGAATCGTTTATTTTTTTAAGTTCATCAAGTAAGTATTTGATACAAAATATTAGGTCAATTGGACTTAGTTATTTATATGATTATTTATCTTGAAAAATTGATCCGCATGTAAAATTTTAAAAATACATTTTAAAATAAATATACCCACGTGATAATTTTTAATTGACCTAATTATTTTAACAAATTACTTACTCTGTGAATTTTTTAAAAATAAATAATTTCAATTAAATTGTGAAATTCTGATTGACTCTATAAATCACAGCACCTACTATACATTTCCTATTCCCAAAAAAGACAACAAATGTGTAGTAAAACAACCTCAAGAAATTTGTCAGAAGGCAAAGACCTTTCTCAACTTCGACAAACTAATTTAGTGTTAATCATAACTTTCCTATTGCCACTTGGGGAAATTTTCTTTTAGTAATGGCAATTTTTTCGGTTCCATCCCGTTTTGTTTGTGCATGTCTCCGTTATGCTATACGTGAGTTTATCACGCTCCTAATAATAAATAGAGTGAGAACGATATTTGTAAGATTAAAAATAAAAAAAATTTAACTCGGGGGCTGAAATAAATAATCTTTTTTTGCATATTGATGTAAATTATTCTGTTTTAAATAAAAATAACAAAAAAAAATAACAATTTATACTTGCATAAGAAAATAAATAAAATTAATATTATAATCTCAAAAATATATAAAGAAAACAAATACCATGGCATAATTAAATTTTTGTACATTTACAATTTATGATTTATATAAATGAAACACAACGTTTCTTCAAATTTTTAGAGCTGGTGTTTGGCAATATTTTAAAATGTTAGAAAAAATTCCAATGTTAAAAGAGGAACATAAAATATACTTTGACTGAAAATAATTGTTTCGCCTTTATTTTTTTTAAACTGTAATTTTTACCTTTTAATTTTCCATGATAAGAGGAATTCAAAAAATATTAAAATTTAGCATAAACTTGAAAAAAAATATTTTTATAATTTTCTTTGGACAAATACTAATAAATTATTATATATTTGATTTTACACTAGTTTTTTTATTTTACATTATTTCTTTTCAATCATTTTTCTTATAATTTATATATGCAAATTATTAAAAAAAAGCTGAGGGGCCATGGCCCCCATTCATTACCCAACAATAGTTCCGTCCCTGGGTATTGGCTTCACCCGGTCTCATTTATATGAAATAAATATTTTAAATATATATATATATAATATAATAAATCTAAATATTAAAATATTATATTATTATTATTTATTTATTATATTATTTATAATTTTTATTAATATTACTCTTTTAAATTTTAAAAATTATTCTCAATATATACTCACTCCCGCCCGAATTCCCCGACATGTTTTCTATCCTCACCCAATCAAATAAGAGATAAAAATTAGAAAGTTTCATCCATGCCCCTACCCATTGCCATCCATATTCCTCTTAATGGTAGGATTATCCAACGCTCCACTAACCATCTTGACAGGGCTCAACATCCTTGGTGGGGCCCACTTTCTGTTGTTCATGGACTACATAAAGATAAAAGAGCAACAAGAATTGTGATTCAAGCTAATTAGCATGGTCGACCTCCATCTTAGATTTGCAAAAAAAAAAAAAAAATTATTTGTTTTTATGAGAGATTTGCAAATTTATTAGCTCCATATTTTTAGTTTTATTTTTGTATTTTTAGTTTTATTTTTGTATTTTTAGTTTTATTTTTGTCGGAAAATACATATACTCACTCTACAAGGCGCCATAAAAATACTTTGCAATGATTGAACTCTCACGCTGCTCTATTTTAGAATTAAGATTAATACCATTAGACCATTGGATCAAAAGTTAATTATTTTTAGGTCACTATTAGAAAATACAATTTTATATTATTTGGGTATAAAATGAAAAAACATTCAATATAGGTAGTATTTGATATTACTGAAACTAATAGTTTATATATTGTAATTTATAGTAGAAGTTATAAATGTTTAGTAAAGATTGTAATTTGTAAGTGAAATAAAAGAAAAAATAATTATAAGTTGTACTAGAAATTGTGAGTATTATTTTTAATGAACTTGTTTTCTCTTTTGGAGAATTTTTTATTTTTTGATTTTTCTCACCAAAACGAACTGAAAAAATTAAAAAAAAGTTTAAAAAATGATAAAAATCTAACAAAACAATAAAATAAAATAAGCTAATTTCAAAGCATGCACTATCCCAAACTAGGCATATGATGTTTTGTAGCAATAATTAAACAGAGATGATTCATGAAGAACACAAGAAAGAATTTGATGCATCATGAAACTGGGCTTTCTTAAGATCCATGCCTGTTTTTGAAGCAACACAAAGTTGATAAGCTGCTTTTAAAAGTTTGAACAGGAAACAGGATGTTTTGTATGGTGCACAAAAATTTGAAGAGCAAGCCCTCTCTCTCTCTCTCTCTCTCTCTATATATATATATATATATATATATATTGGGGTTGGTCACAAGACACAACACGATGGGACTCGTCTCGAACAAATTTTTTTTATCTGAATTGTTAATTTTGTAATGCTCGCTAAGTAGATCATTCATTCAAAAACACGATTAGCCGAAATTGATAGTCAATTGAATTGATTACAATTTTCTTAAATAAAATAGATAGTACTAAATATGATATCGAAAAATAATAATTAGAGAAATATGAATTGGACTCCTAACTTGCAATATCCAATTCCTCTAGTTTCTTGCATAGACGATTTGTTCAACAAGTATTACTAGATGAACAATTCAAATTATAAAAAGTTATAAGAAAAATTAACCAATTTCACTAAAATAAGACAACTCATTTCCGTGTCAACTCAGTAGCAACCCGAACTCTCTTACCCTCGCCCGACCACTAGTGATAAGACACGCCCACAATAATAAATACCAATGTTGACAAATATGGAAAGATACATGTCATATTTGAAGGCCAATATGCCATTCAGATCCTTTGTACAAACCAATGCAAAAGAAAACAAAGGAAATTGGACCAAGATTGGATTTTATTAGATACTCTGACCCCAATTGAGGTTAGGATTTGAAACAGACAACTGAAGAAAAGAAGGAGAGGTGCCATATAATTGTCAAACTTTTGTAGTCCATTTGGTAACCTAGGAAATAAAATATAAGAAAAGATTACTTAAATTACAAGAGAGAGAAAAAAAAGAAAAGAGAAACTTATATTTTCTTTCCAACTTATTTAAATAAACAAGAAAAAAAAAGTGATAGAGAAGACAAGCATTTCTGTCTTACCTCATATTTGGTTTGCTCAAATAAAAGAAAAAAAAAGAGAAGGTGTTTAGTATTATTTATTAATTTAACCTTACAATAAGTGAGCTTTGAGTTTGTTTTTCAAGATTAATTTTAGTATTATAAAAGTTAAGCTTCTTTCCTCTCCAAATCTCTTCATTTTGAAGGGATTCAAAAAGTACTCATTAAAAGAAAACCTTGTTCCGTAATTTCTTCTCATTTCTCTTTATTTATCTTCTATTTAGTTATCCAAATAAAGTGAGAGGGGATTTAAATTCTTTCCATTTCTTTCCAAATCACCTGATCCAAACGGAATTTTTGGGTATATTGTTCATTTTTAATTTGGAGCTGGTGTTTTGAGCAAGTTCGTTTTAAATTATTTCTTGCTTTAATTTTATAGTTGGCAAGTCTTCAGGACAATAACATGAACTTGACCAAGTCAATAAATTAAAAATATTTTAAAAAATTCAAATAAAAATAAATGTTTAAAAAAACACTAACTGGACATAATTTCAAAGATTTTTTTTGGGTTTCAAAATCGGTTATGGAAAAAATCAATTTTCTTTTTACCAAAAAAATTAGAAATAACCTTAGAATTTGCGAATAATTTTTTTATCAACAAAATAGAAATATATTAATAATTATTAAAATGATACAAAACACAAAAGTATACTAAAGTTAGGCAAAACCTAACACCCAACATGCTGTGGGGATTTAAACATCAATTTTTATAGGTGAGAGAGATAATCTACTATTATTGTAGAATGTAAAATCACGATATTAGAAATACCCAAAACCTGACACCCATAACTCGAGTTCTGAAAACAATCTTGTTTCTCCACTCAAAATTTACCTCGTGCCCTCGATATTTTTTCAACCCTCTCTATATTTCTACATCTTTGATTCAACTATTCACAAACCAAACAGAATTATAAGAATCATGTTTATAGACAAAATTCTTAAAATCTTAACCCCATATAATTATAAAGTTCTATAAGCATTAGATTTTTTATGAATTCATGACTCTAGTCCAGTCCAAATACATGTAAATCCAATCCTAATTATGGATTCGTGTGGCGTCTCGAATTTTTAAAAACATCTAAGAGCAACACTAATAATTACGGTGAAATAAGTATACGATTAATACCCATTCTGCCACAAAATAAAGTAGAGTATATAAATATTATAGACCCGAATCAAATGTAGGTGACAACAAAATACATCTAAAAGCTTGGTACAGAGGTCTCATAAAAAAAAGAACAGGAAAAAACTAAAAGTAGGCGAGTCCTCAATTCACGAGAGCCACGACTTCTCCTTCTCCCGAACTTGATCACCTAACTGATCTTCTGATTTCTCAAAACATGGCATAAAACCCCATAAGCCAAATTATAGTGAGAAAACTCTAAAAAATCTAAGCAGTACAATTCAAATATGATCCAACTCAAAAAAATTTATTTAGCATGCATCACATAACAGATAATAGTGAATTAATGAAATCAACAGGTACAATAATGATAATGATACTTCTAAGTTATTTACTAGAGTTTATTTAAAATTCTAAGTCTTTATAGATTACCCCAACCTGGGTAAATCATCTTAATCGCGATCCAATCGTTATAGACTAAGTCTATTGATCGATTTTAGGCGTTCCTTTAGTCGTGGAATGACTACATAGTCAAACTAATTATCCAATAGGGTCATCATTGACGACAAGGTGTGAAAAATTATCATGGTCAAGCCTTCAAATCTCAGGTAAAAGTCTAGTGCAAGATCAACGTGTATTCTAACGCCGACTATTTCGCCACCCGAATCTCAGGTTAAGTTGGGGGACAACACCCCAAAATTATTTCATCAACATAACCACATGACACCGTATAGAACAAGTACCACCATAGAATTCAGTTCATACACCGTTATAATTTAAGTAATTCCCGTACATCACAACCCAAGGATGATAAATGCATGTCCCATCCTATGCACTGATACACTAAAGACATAATACTAAAATTATGCCAAATCATGAGAAAATAATTATGAATTAATAAGTCAACACTAAGCATATTTTTGGATAAATTAAGAATATAAAAAAAAATTATAAATCAAACCATATAGCCATTTTGGAGATACCACATATCAATTAAAGGCACTTAGAACATTTTAGGCTCACAAAATATACAATACTTGGCATGAAATTATATAGGATTAGGTTACTTATAGCACTTAGACTAAAATAAAGCTTAATTTTAACAGATTTTGTAAAATACGTTTGGAGCAATAATCTCATTTGGACTGATTTTTGGATATGAGGTAGATTAATATATTAGCTAAAACTATTATGAAGAACAATTTTAAAAATTCCTAAGATTTCTATGTGATTTAAACCCTACAAGTACTTAGCCCAAATCAGTCCTCCGTCAAAACATAAGAATCATGAGAGTTTGCTGTATTTTGAAAAATACTCTTGAGGTATCCAACAAACTCTTAAAATAGTAAATTTTGGACATGTTGTAGTTATTGATGTTTTCTAAACATTTGATGAAGAACACATATTCTACTTCTTTGGGGAAAAAATTGAGTTTTGGGACTCCCAAGAAAGGGTGTCAAAATAGAGATTTAATCCCAAATTCTGAGCCTTCTTAGGGCGTTTTTATTTAAGTTCTGCTTACCTTTTGAATAGAAGGAAGTGGGATAGCAGAGGCTATTTCGATAAATCGGTGCATAAGCTGAGGCTCTCATGTCCTTCTTTCGTTTTGGTTTATTTACTGATATGAAACTTAGCACTTCTTTTCTTATTGATTTCAAGGGCGGCGGCATTCTTGAATAAAGTCTATCCAAAACGAATGAGGCTGCAGCGTATGATCCAACATTTCGAAATGGAGCTAGTATGGTAGCACACTCCTTGGTTGAGTAGAAAGAAAGGGAAAAAGAAGTAAGCTTTGAAACCAGAACAAAGGTCAACTTAGCTGCGACGTAATTTCCCATTCATTCGAAGTAGTATTTTAAAAAATAGATTAGAAGCCTTTTCCCACTAGAAGGTGAAATAAGTTGTGGGTTTGCAAAAGACTTCGTGTGACTATTCAGAAGACAGAAATTGCTGATGGTACAATTAAGAAAAGACTTGTAAAAAATAGAGGGTATAAAATACGTTTGGGGGTTTAATCAACTCCTTTTATAAGGACTTTTAAATAATAGCTAGGTTTGGATGTCGACAACATTTTATATGAAGAACACTTTTTCAT